>VFXL01000265.1:0-100001 GCA_009761765.1 Phenacoccus solenopsis | reverse complement strand
GTACGCTAAAAAACAACGTCTTTTAGAAATCAGTAACAACTCAACGGCAAGAATTGTAAATTCGTGAGCACATACAAAACATGAAATAAAATGAAATAATTATTGTGCAGCTTTTCTAGAAATTCACCAAATTCACAGATAAACCTACACACCTACCCACGAATATGACGCTCTCTATCGAACATATAGGTAAATTCATATTCTCTTTTTATCTGTGTGTCCGCTGTGTTTTGTATGAGTGCGACTCTGGCTCTCCGCCCTCTAGGCGTGGGTGGGTTGGGTGGGTAGCTGAGGTGGGTATACGTTTTTAAAAAACTTATCAACAAATTTGGCGGGATTTATTTATCATTTGTGTTTGAAGATAAAACTTGAGTGAAAAAAATCTTTTTCAAATAAGGAGAAGTACCTAATAGTTATGTAATGTATTGTATAGCGATAATTTTATATCATAGATTATGATTATGACCTTGCTTACCATGTTTACCGTTTTATATGGTTCAATGTTGGTTTAACGTTGTAATTTCCCATATTTTTCTAAAGTTCTAATCATTCTAGTGTTAGAAATCATGTCACTTTTTGTCAAAAAATATAATTTCACTCGTGGTGAGTAGTACATATTAAAAATGATGATTCATATTTCATGAATTTGAACATACTTTTTTTACCAATTTACAGCAGCTCTGCGAACCTACAGCACCAAAATTGGATTCATTGGTGTTGGTAATATGGGAAGTAGAATGGCTCAAAATCTGCTTAAAAAAGTATGTTTACGAAAATTTACGAATTAATATTCCTCTTAATGTTCATAATAAGAATAATCGCATTTTCAGGAGGAAACCCTCGTTATATACGATACCTCAGAGCAAAATTTGAAATCATTTGAAAACCAAAAGAATGTTACTATTGCTAATAGCGTAAAAGAGGTGGCACAAAATTCCGAATGTATCATTACTATGTTACCAGATGACAGTAGTGTTTGGTCAGTCTTTACAGAGCACGACGGAATTTTAAAGTAATGCATCTAGGTATAGTTCTAATGTGTTTTTAGAAATAATCGTCCATAACGATCCATGTTCTATTTAAATGATTATAAATATAATATTGATGTAAAATTTGAATTACCAACGCAGGAACACACAAAAAGAAAATATTTTGCTTATTGACTGTAGTACAATAAATCCCGAACTATCACAAAAAATCTCTGGTTTATGTAAAGAAAAACAGAATTCTTTTCTAGATGCACCTGTTTCCGGAGGTATAACTTGTTTTTAATATTATGTTAATGTCAAATTATCAGGATTATTATTAAAATTATTTTATTATTCGCAGTTGATTCTGATATGATTGTAATTCAATTTAATTTCAGGAGTCGTAGGAGCAGAAAACGGAACTTTGACATTCATGGTTGGAGGTTGCGAACTGACTACCAAAGTCGTTGAACCACTTTTATTCAAGATGGGTTCTAAAATAATTTACTGTGGCTCATCTGGAATGGGTCAAGCTGCAAAGCTTTGTAATAATATGTTACTTGCTATTTCTATGGTTGGAGTAGCTGAAAGTATGAATTGCGGCATAAAGTAAGTTATTCAAATTTGCATAATAATATTGAGCGCAAGTATTATTTATAAAATGTACTCAAGGTTTGGATTAGATGCCAAACTTCTCGCATCTGTTATCAATTCAAGTACAGGGCGTTGTTGGTCTTCGGATGTTTATAATCCTGTTCCTGGAGTTATTGAAAACGTCCCAAGCAGTCGTGATTACCAGGTAAATTATAATTTAATATTTATGACAAAGTCAATAATACATCAATTATTCAATTTCATTGTGTACAGGGAGGTTTTAAGACAAGATTTCTAGTCAAGGATATTAATTTAGCTTTGAATTTAGCTAAAAGCACTGATTCATCGATACCATTGGCATTAAAAGTTCAAAAAATGTATGCAGATGCTGTTAAAAAAGGCTATGGTGATTTAGATTTTTCAGTAATTTATAAATATTATCGGAAAACAAAGAAAGTTGAAAGTATGCAATATGTAACGTATTTGTATTAATTTGGTTACCATTGTAATTATATAATAATATTCAAATGCAAATTTGAAGAATTTCATACCGTATTTTCATGCTTCTATTTCGTTAATATTTGACGAGTTTTGTTTATTAAATATATGAATATAATTATGATATCATCTCTTCTGTGAGAAAATAAGTTATGTACATCATGTTAATTTTTTGAAGCGCGATTATTTCTTTTGAATTAAATTTATTTTATGTCATGTCATACTTTTTCATTTGAAAGTAAACCTACTAGAAACGACCCGTGCATTGATTACTGAATCTGCAAAATAATAATCGACAGTCATCTTCATCACTTCATCGTAATTAACCTCATATTGATGCAATATTGGATTTTCTTTTCGTTAATTCATTAATTTGTAGGTATATGTAGCAATGTAAGTCTGGATTGGCCTTCGTCAATCATCAACCGTCAAGAACAAAAGTGAAGGTGTAATGAACATGAATGATATGGGCATGATTTCCCTTCTTACATCCAATTGAGAATAAAAAATACTTTTTATTCAGGGATTCTCTCGTTTAATTCTTCAATTACGTTATCTTTTAATATCATAAATGATTAAAAAAAATTAGTATTCAATAATATTGCTATTTAAAAAATATTTATAGGTTTTATAATTTAAAAACATTTCCATGTCCAAATTTAAATGGAGGAAAATACAATGTAGATAAGTGGTAACAATGCTGTTTCCGGATTTCTTATCTCTAACTGTTATTACGTTATTTTTCATGTGGTTTTTTAATTTCGATTTCGACATAAGATTTATTTTCAAAAACGGCAATTTATTATACAATTTATTTCATGTAATACCTCCAAAGTGGTATCATATTTTATTGCAACTTAATAATGAATGTCTTATTTCTGTATCCTATCAACAGTTAATTTTACTGACCATGTTTTTCTGCGTAATACAAAGAATATGTTAGTGATTTCAAAATGATTTTTTACCATTTTGCTATTTGTGCTTTACCTAAAAATAATGCTTTTCGAAGCGCTTATTTTAAATTACGTTTCTCACATTGTACAAAAATAGTTTCTAATCAAAAGTTTTGGAATATTGAACCCAATTCCAATGATAATAAACGGGTATTCTTGCACAAAGAAGCGACATTTTCAAAAATAATTAATAGATCATGTGCCAGTAACGCTACGAAAAAAGAAGATATTTCTTGGTCAGATGGCATTTGTGATAAACTAGTCAGATCATCCGGTCCCTTACAGCCTTTTTTACGATTAATTAGATTAGATAAACCAACAGGTAAATCAGTTATTCTAATATTGAGTACTGTTAACATGAAGTCATTCAACTAACTTTTGCTCTTATTCAAGTATTTTAAATATTCACTTTCAGGTTGTTGGTTGTTATTTTGGCCATTTGGCTGGAGTATTGCATTAACCGCCAGTCCAGGATGCTTGCCCGATCTTCATTGTTTGTTGATGTTCTATACGATGGCAGTAATCATGCGTGGCGCAGGCTGCACCATAAATGATATGTGGGATAAAGAAATAGATGGAAAAGTAATATGATTTTACCTTACCGAAATAGATTTAAATTGCATTCTCACAAATTTTTTTTCAGGTCGCGCGTACCAAAAATAGACCGTTAGCAAAAGGAGAATTAACAAGATTTGATGCTTTGGTCTTCTTAGGTGGACAGTTGGGATTAGGATGTTTAATTTTATTGCAGTATAATTTTTACACGGTATTGTTGAGTGCCAGTTCGTTATGTGAGTTGAGCAATATTGAAAATTTCATAATTTCGTACTCTCGAGTTAGCATTTCGATTTTTGTTTCAGTTTTAGCCATAACTTATCCATTAATGAAAAAACTTATTCCATGGCCTCAAGTAATATTGGGAATGGCAATGAATTTTGGTACTTTATTAGGATCTCCTGCTGTGCACGGATTTTCAAACTGGTCTGTTTGCCTTCCTTTGTATCTTGGAGGTATTTGTTGGACAGTTGTTTATGACACAATTTACGCTTTTCAAGTAAAAATTGAAGTTTTACATAATGTTTTCTTCATTGAACAATAAATTGTTCACTATTGAAATTTTCACTTGTAGGATATTACTGATGACAAAAAATTAGGTTTAAAATCTACGGCTATCACATTTGGTGACAATCCCAAATTATGGTTGGGAGGATTTAGCGCTGGTATGATTTCATTCATCAGCCTTAGTGGAATTATGAATGATCAAACTTGGCCATTCTATACTTCTCTGTTGATAATTTCCGCTCATCTTGCCAAACAAGTAAGACGCATAAAAAGTGGAAATATTGATAATTATGATACTTATGTTCGCCTAATTATTTGTTACCATCTTTTGTTTTAGGTTTATGGTTTAAATACCAACAATGTTCAGGAATGCGCTAAAAAATTTGTTTCCAACCAAAGAATAGGATTAATATTATTTTTAGGAATTGTGTTAGGTAATTTATTAAAATCAAAATCTACAGAAAATGATTCAGGTATTACCTCTAGTCAAAATTTAGTTACCGAAACATGAGTTTGTTCCTTAAAAGATTGTTATAGTGATGAAAATAATTTTTCATACGTTTTCAAATGTTCAACTTTCCAATTATTTATATTTGAATGGCTAATAACGTGACATTTCGTATAAAATCTAATTGCAACGAGGGAGCAAAGTTTGTGAATGCCAACGAGTGTGATATTTGCAGCGCGTGCGGTAGGCTAGGGCTGTAAATAGACTCGTCGGCGTTCATAAACTTTGCTCCTTACTTGGGTACGCTAGTTTATTCAATTATTGACGTAAAGTATCACCATAACCACATTGCTTTCGAAGTGGAAAGTATTGTTTTACCAGCGATTTTTGTAATGGAAATTACAGAAGTTGCTAGTAAACCTTGCTGGTAAAACAATTCTTTGCATTTCGAAAACGATGTGGTTATAGTGTACTTTACGTCTCTAATTGAATAAATATATTTCTTTCGAATATTTTTGGTGTTTGTTATCTTATTCGTTGTTTATTATGATGTGATATGTTGTATCATCAAAGAAAATATACCTAAATGTTGGCTCAATGCGAAATAGAAATTAACTGCAATATTGAGAACTGAATTTCAATATTGTGAAACAGAAAGTTGTCAGTGATAAATACTTGAATAAATACAATCAACTGAAATTATATTTACAATTTGAACATGGATAACAACTTATTCTACTTTATTACATTCCTCACGTTCTTTTATCGCTTTTCTGTATTCTTCCAGAGTTAAAAAATTTTTATTCAATGTTTCCACCGTATGACGAATATTAGGTAAAACCATAGCCACATAACACTGTTTATGATAAAATTCAGGAGAACATTCACGAATTTTTTCCGGATTGGTCTCTAAATCTTCATTCATTTCTAATAATTTCCCTGGAACTACAGAATAAATGGTAAAAACTTCACCATTAGCGCATTCCACATGACATAGCGGTGAAGTTTGATTTAGATTTTGAGCATTCCGTTTACGTTTTCCTGATACCTTATTATTCAGCCTATTCACACTTTGCGACACTTGAAAATTAATTTTTTCTACTTTAATATCGCTGCAAATCAGTGGATGAGAAGGCGCTAAGGTTACAACGCAGACCTTATTCGAATGGATGAGAACACAATGGTCATTGAATTTTTTGTTGACATCAATGCAGTATCTTTGAGTAAAATATCGATCCAAATAGTTCTTGTGATTTTCCAAATCAAAATCCTCTTCAGTAGGTGGTACATAAATCTTAGGCTGTAATGTGACAAATTCTTCGTCGGTTTTTTTATTACTCGATGATGAAGGTAAGGTATCAGAATGCACCGGCATCGATTCACTAGTACCAGAATCGTGCTCTATTTTATTAGAAATACATGGCGAAATTTCATCAGAATTGAATTGAGAATTTTCTTCAACCGGTAAAGTTGGTTCGCAGTCCATTATGGTTGAGGAGGCTATCTCGGAAGTAAAAGTTTTCCTCGAGTTATCATCTACTTCTACTGATTCCATGTGAGAAGTGCTATCAATTTGTCAATTCCTTGCCATTCTATCAACTGTTTTTTTACGTTCCTTTTCGGCAAGTTTGTGATTTCTTTCTGCTTTGCTCGTCTCTGTAATACATTGAGTAATTGATAAACAACATGATTTGATGAATTATCAAGAATAAAAGTTAATAATTGACGTACTTCCTTTTTGAAACACCTCAATACGTCGCTATATTGCGTGGAACAATAGTCAAAGTACCGCAGTATGTAATGCTAGAAAAAATCAACACATACCGATTAAAAAATTTCCTGAGCTAATCTTTACATACATAGAATATCAGTCAAGATCATACTTCGTTTCTACATTGAACGAATTCCTTCCACAACACATTACATTCATCAGTGTGTAAAAAAGAATGTCGGTTGGGATCCGCTTTATGATCCATATAATATGTAACAAGGAATTACACAAAATTTCAGAGCGAATTATCAACTTTAATCACAACTTTTATTTCGCCGCTTTTCATACTTTTCATATCACATTGAAATGTTGAAAAACTCTTCAGTTCACTTCTTTCAAAATTTCAAGGAATTCAAATGAACCAAAAATGCTGATTCCAATCTCACATTTGTATTGGTTGATGAACGAGTAGATGATAGTAACAACCGTTCTTATTGGCTGACAGCGGCATTCGCGAGCAGTAAAAAGTCAAAAAAATTTTAATTTTCAAGACCGCTCGTTTTCTTCAGCGTTCGCCACACTTCGCGCAAGGCCGCAAGTCTATCCCAGAATTATCAGCAAATAAAAATTCAAAACAAATAAATTTACTTTATTTTCAATGATAAAAAAATTGAATGAAAATATTTTTGAATCTTCATAGTAATTATCCGAATATCTTGCATATTTTAAATTCATTCGTCTCTCCGAAATCTAAATAATTCAAAATTTTCCTGTGTAAATAAATGCTTCAGTTACATTCCTACATTTTCGTATAATTTCACGTATTATGGTAATTGCAGGTAAGGTATTCTGTTTTTAAGTAAAATTTGATAGTTACTCTGAAAAATTAGTATTTGTATTTATAACCAGTCTATTGTATGTCGCGAATTGTGATGCTATGATACGTACACTAATTCCAGAAGTGTATCGTTTATTTACATATTTGAAACACTATTTCAACCACGAACATTTTGTGTTTTCTCTCTGTCACTTAGAACCTAACCATCTCTTTCTCTTACACTTCTTGAAAAATGCAGCATCGTAAAGTATACATTGATGATTGGAATTTGATGGAAAAAATTTGCTTAGTCTCTGGTGTACTACGTTTTGGTGACAGCAATTGGTAAGAATGCGGCGCTTTACTTTTCAGAAATCAGTTGTAATTTTAATCAATAACTCGGCTCTTGTAGGTCTTCGGTCTGCGAGCTCATAAAACCAAAATTACAAGAGAATCGCCCATGGGACTGGTTCACTCCGGAAGCTTGTGAAGCGCAATATAAAATTTTACACAATGAGTTTGTAAAAAATCAAGTCAATGGAGAAAGTCCACCTTTACAGATTATCAAACACTTGAAAACAAGTAAAATATTGACATTATAATTAAAAAATAATTAATCGTTCATGTAATGTATCTCTTACATTTTGTTACTACTTTTTAGAGTGTAAATTAGAAAGCCAACGTAAAGAAGAACAATGGAATAAATATATGACGTTGAAAAAAAAGCTAGAAAATTTATTAAAAAATGACATTGAATCAGATTTAATTGATAAATATTATGAAGAAGCACAACGGTACACAAATTTTGTGATTTTTGAATGTTTCCGTTTATACTTTTGTTTATGCTGTTAAATAAATTTTCAGCGCTAAAAAAGAAAAAGAAGAAAATCTACGTAAACATGAAGAAGCATTGAAAAAGCGTGAAATCCTGAAAACCGAATATGAAAAAGGCATTGTCAACAAAACGCCTAATAAGCAAGAAACCAAGGTATATTTTAATAAAATCTTCAAAAAATGTTTTGTTCATCATAAGCATCATCGATATTCTGATCTTTCAGGCTGAAGGCAGTTCATCACCAGTTGTTACTTCACCTTTGTTGAGTAGTTTACTTAATAATCCACCAGCAGTTCAGTATCGACCAACGTTATCTACGTCGAGTTTTATTCCCGCTAAAAATGTTCAGGGTATGACCTTGCATTGCTTATGCATATTTCGGCGATATGATCAAATTATTTCGACTGTGTTTTAATTTCAATAGGAACGTCGAGAAGTTCGTCATTTGAAAAAGCTCAGTCATTTACAACGGATAACTCTTTTAAGGATAATTTTAGTCAAGAATTATTAGGTAATTTTTTTCTATTTATTTAATTTCAGACTAAATTTTGGATCAACTCTGTAATCCTTTCTCTTGTATTTTAGATCAATCGATATCTTCTTCAGAAAGACAACCCAATCCAGTACCTAGTTCATCTTCGGCTGCGATGAAGAAATTAGAATTTCCAGTACGCTATTTTGTAATTTTCTTCGTCTCGTGTTCGTTGTACGTCCAAATTATGAATTCAATACGAATATATTTTATTATAGGAGAATATCGATAGCCCTTTCGCACCACCGGGTAATCGTGCACCGGTTAATGATGGTAATATTTCTATAGTTCAAACATTATCAGCGGAAAGTAATAAATCAGATTCTCATAATTTGGAAAACTTGGGACTCATTTCACCAAACGAAGAAGCAGTGAGTATAATCGCGACGTACATCCACCTTTTAAATATAAAGGAGAGAAAAAACTTGAATATTTTCTCTTATTCGTAGTACTTATCCGAGGTCGATATCCCGCCTGAGGCTATCTTAGAAGTCATCGGTGATCTAAAAGACGGTCATATTTCCATTGATAAACTGATACGTGACCTAGAAGCATCCGATGAAGGCGTCATCATTGATAAAGAACTAACAACTGTTACCGTTCCTATGGAAGAACCTTATCAAATAGAAAATAAACCGATGGCAGAGCTTCCTGTCAGCACTCAACCTCAGCCTCTCCCTCCTCCAGTTGACGTCAAACCCGACACCATGACCGAGGCTAATGTCGCAATTAAAGAAATCGATGTTCAGCCCGCAGAAACGGAGGTGTCAAAACCAGAAAAATTACCCGATATCGAAGAACAAATGGTGGTAATCGAGGATACCGATAAATACGAACAAAATATGGCAATGTCGGAAACCGATGATATAGCGAACATAGAAATGAGTAATTCAGACAGCAATATAGATACACCGCCGATTAAAAACGAATCTCCGCATTCTTCATTATCGTATTCTTCTACAGTAGCCATTAGCGTCGAATTGGAATCATCTTTCTCCGAACAAAAGTCCGATAACGAGACGGCCGAATCACTAGCTACGAAATCGTTATCAACCAGAAGTAGCGAATCGGAGGCCGAGGAAGATAATAAACTAAAATACGCTAAACCTGTAGTTGTAATTAAGCGTATCGAAGATAGCAGCGCTCATCACTCAAATAAGAATCGTCGAAACAAAAACAAAAACTCAGTAGAAGAAAATATTAAAACGGAATCCGAAGAAATCGCATCGAAACCCGAACAAGCTCAAGATCAAGCCGAAGAATCGCTAGACGTTCCTGAAACTATTTCCGACCAACCTGCGCAAGATCAGACCATCTTTGAAAGCGATGAAGTCGTCAAAGCAAGTCACGAAGATGCTGGTAAACTGATGAAAACCATCGACGGAAATATTACCATCGAAGAAGATACCAGCGAGAAAGAAACTAATGAAATAGTAAAAAATGTCGAACCGAGTGAAAAAGCTGAACCCAGTATCGCTGACGATTCAGATACCTCTGATAAATTTGAAGATGCCCTGCAAACCCAATCCGAAGAAGGTAACGAGACCCTAGTCGACGATAATAATATCACGAATACCGAAACCGATGAGAAATCCTCCTCGTACACCGAACTCGATGAATCTTTCGATTTAAATTTAACCGAAGAAAAGACAGAAGAAAAACAATCAACGGAAGAAACATCCGTAGATACCGAGAATACTCTCACCGAAGAACCTACCATCGAAGAGACACCATCGCAGAATATCCCCGAGCCTACGCCAGTCGAAGCAACACCAGAAAAAGAATCCGTCGAGGATATTCCTCTACCCGAGACGAAAGAAGAAAACGTCCTCGAAAAGAAAGACTTGTCCACCGAAGATACTACTGTAGAGGTCACTCAGAAAGATAACGATGATGTTAAGTCATCTGAAGAAGTGAAGGCTGCTCCTACTAAAATCATAAAAAAATACGGCAGGAAAAGGAGAAATACTTCCGAATCGGCTGATAGCACGTCTGAATTCAGTATCAAAATACCTCCTCTAGTTTTACAAGAAATCGAAACCCTAGACGCCGATATTGAACAAACCTTTACCCCGATTCAAAATATTAAAATTGAACCTTCCGATACGAAAGTAGAAGATGAAAAGTAAGTTTAGCCTATATTTTCTATTTAATTTTGTGCTTCGTGAGAATTATTTAAAAATTGAATTTTTTTAAATTGTAATTTTTTTTTTGTTATTAAAACAAGGTACACTCTACAGGGTGTCTAATTCACAAAGGGCATAGGTGAATAAGCATGGTAAATTTTCCTTGAAGCTATTTCAGGCCAAAATTTGGGTGGTAGATGTGTACAATCGAGAAACATCATTTACCAAAACTACGGACTCCAACCCCTCTTTTTTTCGAGAAGGGCACTTCAAATGAGAAATGGATTTAAATTTTTCTTGCAAACTCGAATTGATCGATTTGAATAGTTTTTTGCTATGTTACAGATCCTTATAAGGCATCCCAAAAAAATCGAACACTCCCCTACTCCCCAATTTCCCCTCAAAAATAACTTTTTACAATATTTAAAAAATTTTTTAATGATGATAATAGTCCAGCACAAAAATTAAATGAGTTTTTCGAACTTATTTTTGACCTTTTGATAACATATTTTTCAAAAATTTTCAAAATTTCACCTCTGGTGCGCCGTAGTCGAAATTCGCTATTGATGATACAGTTTTTATATTTTCATATTTGCTGCTCGTATCAATAGGAAATCATAGGTAAGAAGCATAAAAGTTTTCGACCCCTATTTTGAACGACAGTCGTACCCCCTCCCCCCTATTCTAGGACTTCAGGTAGATTGATGATATTAGTGGACCTAAACATGAATATATAGTTATTTGTAAATTACAATTATAACCACATAATACTCAGCTAAAAAATTCGTTTATAGGAGCGTGCTTGCTGGAAAGAATCATTATACTTTTAAATAACATTTTATCTTAATATATTTTAGGAAAGAACAAAATGAAGAAACAACGACGTATGAGAAACCAAGAACGAGAGAGGTAATTTTAACATATTTTATTAAGCAATTTTTCACTATATTCTAAAACACCACCGTTTCTACAGAACACTCCGGCTAAAATAAAATCAGAGAAAAGAGATACAAAAACGCCCGAAAGACAGGTTGTCAAAGTATTACGAAGAAGTACGGCCAGAAATCAGAGTCCATTGAAGAGAACCGAGTACGTAGAATTTATAATCAACGATTTACCTCATTTCGAAAACAAATTTCAATCTTTTGATTTTTAGTCGCGAATCCAGAAGTATGGAAAATTCGGAATTAGTGAAAACAAGAAAAAAATCCATCATGTTCGCCTATCAGAGTTTAGCTTCGCACAAATATGCAAACGCTTTTCAAAAACCAATTACTAATAGACAAGTTCCTGGTTATGAGAATATTATTTATAAGTATGCGGAGATTTTATATTTTGTTGCTGATTTTTATAACATTACTGATTACTGATGCCTATTTTCTGTCCATGTAGGCCTATGGATCTTTATACTATTAAAAAGAAAATCGATAATAAACAAATTACTTCTGTCGCTGAATTCCAAAGAGATGTTTTGCTTATGCTTAATAATGCTAAAATGTTCAACAGAATTAATTCTCAAGTCTATAATATGGCAGTGGAAGTTGAAGAAGATGCGTTATCTAGTATACAAGTAAATTATTCAATGTGATTTTAATTCTTATCGAATGAATTTATCTTCAACGTAAACAGAATTTATGAATTTTTTAATTCTTGCCATTTATATCTGATGTATTAATTCCATTATTCAATTATATTAATCTAATCATTCAAAAAATATTTTTCTAATGAATATTTTTGCCTGTAGTTGACGGTAAAAGCGTTAGGAGAAGGTATACTCAGACGAATAGAAGAAAGCAATGAAAAGATTAGAAAAAGGCAATCACTAAGCAATGCTCGAAAGGATTCGAAACTGATAAAACGAGTTAAACATCCCTCCAAAGATGATAATACCTTACCGCTCAAAAAACCTAAATTAGTGAGTTTAAGAATATTAAATAGAATTTAATTTCGAAAACATGTTAAGTTTAACGCTTGTTTTAATTTTAGGAGGAAAATGAAGACGAATGAAGAATTTTAATTTCATCATTCGCTGGAGATTTGAACGTTCTGTATATTTAATTCTGATTGAATTAGAGTAGGGAAATTAAATTTTGTGTTGTTTGTAAATATGTTGCCAAGTTTCAAAAACTAAAACAATTTTAAATGAGAGAATTATTAAAATCTTAAGCATTTTTGTTTAATTTTAAAAAAGTTTGTACTTTTTTTTCATATAGTGCATTTATTTTTTTTTCTGTTTTATTTTTAATAGCGATGATAATTATGTGAAAATCTCCTTCTCTATATGTGTAGGTACCTGATCGTACAGTTTCGACCTTCGACGATGCACTTACTGAATTATAATGTAAATATTTTTAAATCGTTTCATTACTGTGATATTTGTAGTGTCAGTTGTCAATGCGTCTTTACATTTTACAAAATCTCTTTTTTTTCGGTTAATTTTTCCCCCTCCCTCTTCTTGTGAAATCACGCTCATTTTTAAGTAATTTAACAATTCATTCATTGAATGTGCGCTGTTTTCTACCTTCAAGAAAAAATAATTCTTTCCTGTCCATAGTTAATCCTTTGATCTTGTTAATTCTCGAAATCGATAATTACGAGTAATATCAGCCAATATCAGGAGCAGATTAGCTTCAAAACGTCAACGAAACACACTTTTAAGCAGGCCATGGCCTCAAACAACACAATTGCGAATTATTTCAGTCTCAAATTGCACTTCAAGGCGTATGTTGAAATGTCTCAAAATTGTGCATCATTTCGCGAAAGGTACGTTGAGGTGTGGGTAAAACCAGCATATAAAATTTTATGTCAATGAACTCGATTAATTTGAAAATCACTCTTATGTCGATTTTTTAGAACCATTGAAATTTCAAAAAAGCCACCACCAAGTTTTTTGAGAGAAAAAAATGTTTGCCAAATTTTGTTACGAAGGCGAAAAGTGTCTAGAATGAGATTTTTAAAGCCGAAAACTTTATTTTTGTGATTACTTTTACCTAAAGATAAGTATTCTTTGAGGTAGGCATTTGAAATAAATCTATTTAAACAATTGGAAAAGGTATGCAGAGAGAGAAAGTACTGCTAGGTTTAAAATCAGTGACCAAAGTTAGCAATAATGGATGCAAACTAAAAAATTATGTTAACGCGATAAAACAGCTACTTCCTGCTAGATCGTGCGGACCATTAATTTATCAATGACCAGCGCAAAAGTTTTCAACTAGTTTCTTTCAAGTGAATCAAACCTTAACGTTTCCAAATGGTTATGAAATGAATACTCATTAAATTTATTAAAACGTATAAGTAGTGAATTACTAAATTAATTCATGATAGAAATTATGTTCTAAGCTCTTCTAAAATGACCGTGCTATCTCCGCCAATGACTTCACTCGCATTCTTGAAATCGTAGAAATTTTTTACTAAAAAAATGGCCTTTTGAACAGGAAGAAGTGATCAACCAAAAATAACTTCACATTCGTTTCTTTCAAAATTATCGAGATTTCCAAAAATCCACGACCCATAGCCTTTTTCGATTTTCCAAAAAAAGAAAAAAAAAACTTATCAGATTTCATCTAGGTATCCAAGTATAGTTTTCTCGAAACAAGAAATTAATTTTTGAGATTGGTTTCTCCCTGAGTATGTATATGGGCTTGGACAGTCATCATTTCGAGATAGATCTACCCTTTTAAATGATCGGAGAAGGTAGAAAATGAAAATAGTTTCCGATTTAAAATCATTGATCTAAAAATTAGTATGCAACAAAAAAGATCATGTTTTAATTGGAAGAACTTTTGATTTTTTGACCATTTCACAAATTTCAAGTAAGTCTTATTTACGTATTTCCTTATAATTCGAGGATGTTAATTCCGAATCACACATCTTCGCTTCAAAACATCACTTCAAGATACTTATAAAATATCTGGTTATTCCACAAACGACATTTTTTTTTTTTTTTTTTTAATTTTCATCGCATCGTAGATTCGTTAAATTAATGAAATATTCTTTGAAATTTCAAAGCTTCACATCAAATGCACATAGGACATAAGTCGTCAGTTCGTGCCTAGCTAAAATACAAAATCGTAAGAGCAAGGAAATAGTTACTTTATTCGACAACTTTAAATACACTTCATTTTTATATTATAACAACATTTCCGTCGCATCAAACTTAACCACCAACTTAAACATAACACACATTGAATCGTAGTAACGTATACAAGCAGTTTGATTAAATTTCCCGTCGTCATTTTTCGACGTCGAACAAATTAAAATAAATGCATCATTTGATAAAATTAAATTAAAATCCAATCTACGCGCCACGATATCCGCAGCAATGCCCGTAAAAATCAGTATAAAAAGCTTAAAAAAATAAAAAATCAAAATTGGTAAAAATCAGTACGAATGTAAAATTAATTTTACACAAATAATACTGCTAAAACGGAGATGTATTAAAATAACAGTATTTTAATTACCATCGAATATAAATTTATAAAAAGAAAACGATAACAATGATCACGAAAACTTCGTAAGGAGTATTAAAGAGAGAATATAATATATAGTAAAGAAAAGAATGGTTAAAATTTCAAAAGAAAAAAAAAAAATTATATTATTAATAAAAATAAAAAAAATGCAACTCAGGCATCGACGTATAACAGCGATTAAAAGCAACGCATATTTTAATCAGTTATCAATCCCTGTAAATAAAAATACAATTTAAAATACCGAGTAAATGACGCCAACAAATAAGGTACTCGTTGGATAGTAGTCTTACTTGTAAAACAACATGTAACTGCTCTGTAAGAGCTCTAAATGAAGGTCTATCCTCGGGACAATGGGCCCAACAATTGCACATTATCTGCGAAGAATAAGAGATATCAACTTAGTTATCGCCATTCCATACGTGTAAACACACGAAGGGTGAACTTACATCATAAATTTCTTTAACACAGGCTTTAGGCTTTTCCAGAATAATTCCACGCTGAACTCGTTCAACCACTTCGGTATTCTTTAACCTTCCGTAAGGCATTTTGCCACACGAAAAAATTTCCCACATTAAAACACCTATAGAAAATTCACTGTTATTTGGAATGCCATCGAGGATTTAAAATTAAACGCATTTTCATTCGCTGACACATACCGTACGCCCAAACGTCCGATTTTGACGAGAATCTTGTATAATTGAGAACTTCAGGAGCTGCCCATTTAATGGGGAACTTGGTACCACCAGAACTAGTGTACTGGTCGTCTAACACATATCTGTAAACGCGTAAAAGTCAATTTCATCGTCCTACAAACGAGTAATTATCCGAAGAACGGATTACAAGTACAACACTAACCTTGCTAAACCGAAATCAGCAACTTTGACGTTATTATCCGACCCAACCAAACAATTACGGGCAGCTAAATCACGATGAATGTAATTATGTTTTTCCAAATAGGCCATACCATTGCATACCTGAAATTCAAATACAGATAATTACCACGTCGAATGCAAATAACTTTCTTTCTGTCATCCATTTTCGTTCATCGTAAGTTAATACATGAAAAATGAACTCACGCAAGCCCTCAACTAAGTCCCTAGAGTACTTACTTCACCTGTCCTTGTTCATAGAGGTACCAGCCCCCTTCAAAGATTCAAAATGATGTACATCATTGATAAGAAACGAGAAAGACTCTCACCTTGACATAGTTTTTGATAGAGAAAAAAACGAAAATATGCATTATTTATGATTCAACCTCTCTTTTTCCTTGGAAGATTTTCTAAGAAAATGAACATGAACAAGATACAAAAAAAAAAGTAAAATATGATCGCCTAAGAGCGTAAAATTTACTAGCTCTTACGTTAGCTTTTTGCATTTCAGTGAGTTTAATTTTTGAAATACATAAAACAAAAACAAGAAAGTGATTTTCAGAATGAACAGAGTAAAATCGAAAACTTCAGGTAAGTGCCTACATTTGACGAAAAAAAAGAAAATGAAATCATCTTGACTAGCTTCACACATCGAATCTATTGATAAGGAGTAAAATACACGCTAAGTGTGTAAAGATACTGAATATAATAATTTTAAACTAATTAATTTTTCACTCTGAAGGGGCTGGTTCCCAAACTGAGTTAAGGAGCATTTAAAAAACTTCATAATTGTTGCTTCTGATATCACCATGCTCTTGCCATCATAAACTATAACAGGATGGAGAGTTTTTCTTGTTTCTTACCAACCATATTCATCATTTTGAATCTTTGAAGGGGGCTGGTACCTCAGTGAAAGAAAACCGGGTAAAGCAATAGTTTATTACCATACAAGGGTCGAAAGTGCACAATACTCACTTCAATCCTTGCATTGTAACATATTTTACATTATTATATGATACGAAAGTATCAACTTATGCGCCGTATCTGACGACATGACACAATGGCGCCCTCTATATTCATCTAAATTATAAACTAATATTTTACTTTCCACCGCTGTTTAGTTCGTCTGAAATCATTAACTTTCGGATCATGTAATTGTATAATGCAAATAATATAATTATTATCTCTGATAATTTGGTTGTACAAAACAATGTTGAAATTGATTGGTTTTCTTTCTTTCTTTATTTATTTATTTACTTATTTGCTGGCTTGCTTGTTTGTTTGTTTATTTATTTGGTCATTTATTTATTTATTGTTAACACCTTCCAACACCTGTTTGCCAATTCCAAGAGAGGAAACAAGATACATATTCTACAAATTCATGAAATACGTGAAAGTGAAAAAAAAAACACACAAATACAAAAATGAAGAACATACATACCACAAATTATATCCCCAGCTAAAGAAAAGGCATAAAAAAAAAGAAAAAACCCACCCACACCTCCGAGAAGCAACCACATCCAATCCAAAAAAAAGCAAATCCCAATAAGTCACCGCCTGATCCAGTGTCACTAATAATGTTTGGACAGAATTTCAAAATATATCCAACCCAGGCCTACATATATCCTGTATCAAATATTTGAAGGGGGCTAGTACCACAGTTAACAAGGAGAGAGTGAAGCATAATAATATAATTATCATCTCTGATACTTTGGCTCCACAAAGCTATGTCGAAATTGCCTTTCTCTCTTTTTCTTGTAGTAGATAATATAACCTGGTGTAAAATCCTCGAATGAATCTGGTACCTCAATGATCTAAAATGAGGATGGCGATATCGCAAAATTTTCATCTTCGAAATACCCTTCGTTGAAAAAACTCAATGCTAAAAAGTTCTTACGGGACGAAATTTCGATTTTAAAAGCCTCCAGCTCCTCACTGCTCACACTTGGAGTTGGAGATATTACGTTTACGTACTTCACTTTAGAGCTTAGGTAAGTTATTTATCATACATTACGTTTTCGTCGCCTTTTGAATCGAAAAAGTTCGTTTTCTATAGCACTTTTGGCCTACAGAAAGTAGATTGAAAAATTACGAGCTAAAATATTACGTAGAAATAGCGTTTAATCAAATCTCGCCAACGAATATTCAACGTAAGCGAATAACGGTCGTGTTAATCGAACGGATTAGAAACATGAAATTAGACACCTTCGTTTACACACCTCCGTGACTCGGCGTTAAATTACCAATACAATTATTTCGTTGTTTCCACACGACCAAAAAAATGTGGAAAAATCCAACAAACCTGAATGCACATGTCCAATAATGATGCGATATTAATAATGAGATTTGCTTCATGGCGTCTTAAGAAATTGAGCAATGAACCATGTCGCATATATTCAGTAACTATATATATGGGCCGGTGTTTACTGCATACTCCGTACAACTGGACTAGATTCGGGTGTTGTAATTTTCTGCGTGAAAATCGAAAGACGAGAATTAATTTATTTTCGAGTAAAAACGAATTAAATCTCGAGTTCTTGTTTTTCAACGTGTTTCATTTCAGCGTAGTTTTCCGAAATGGATAACTTACGTCATTACTTTGGCTTCTTCGATAAAATCATCTTCAGACATGGTGCCTTCTTTCATCATTTTAACGGCCGTATCGATATAACCTCTCCATTTCGCTCGACGAACGACGCCAAACTGACCTGAGCCCAGTTCTTCTAGTAAAATCAATTCGCTCGGGTCGATTTCCCATTTATCTAGGATAACAAGATTTTTAGTATATATGTTTTCGTTCATAAAAGAGGGTGTGGTATTAAAAACACACCATGACTTAGTCCTGCGGTAGCTGGAGCAGGCCTATCGCAAGGAGAGATCCTGAGACGCGAAGCGAGTCCTCCGCTATTATGCCTATGGTAGTTGATTAGTTCTGGAATAGAAGCGCAGCAGTGTTTCTCAGAGAGGAAGTATTCGCCTTTGCTATTTTGTTTGATATGGTAATGTTTACAGTGTCCAACGGGTCTGCGAGAATAAATGGGAATATTGTAAAATCTTACGTAAAAATTTCATATCAATTAAACCTGTGTTTTGACCTCGTGCTTTTTCATTACGCCTAATTTTTTTTACGAGTTGGTCTCGCCCTAGACGTAAAAAAACCACTCTCACTTTCCCCAGGCCTATAAGAGAAGAGAAAGGAGCACCCTTAGTAGTTTACGTTTTAACATTTTCGCTATACAGTCCACTTTGTTGGTGTGTAAGAAGAGCACTACTGCTGGCGCTGATTATGGATTTTTACTATTCAATGGACAGTCTAAAGGGTACCTTAGTAGTTCCATGAAAATTCTACAATTCGAGAGTTCGACTTTTATTATAAAATGCTCAACTTTGACGATTGAAAACAAGGGTAACAATTTGAATAATATCAATAAATACTTCATTTTAATGCGTTTTCTTGATATTTTGAAATTCGAATGAAATTAGTTTTTGTCCTTACCAGAATTAATACATTTATAGAATAACTCTTTCTGGCGGAATTTGTGCTTAATAAGCGTACGATCCGTGGTGTGACATTACCGTTTGGACCAAACGAACACTATTCGAAAGTATTTGGGGGAGGGGGAGCTATGAATTTTCCATATTCTCAAATTCCTCATTTTCTTCATTTTTTAGGAAATTATGCTCAAATGAGTGATATTCAGTCGATTTAGCAATAAATCATATTTTTCCATTCATTATCAATAACAAACGTTCTATACAATCCCATACAGACAAAACGCCAAATTCCCCATAGAAAAAAAATTTCATGCGAGATAGAAATCAGGTCTAAATTTTTCATATGTATCTTCAATCTATTTGTATTAATAATGATAAGAAAAATCTCGTTTTAATGGTCAATTATTATACATCATGCTCAGAGTTTGAAAGTTTTTTGTTCAATTAGTTTTTATTTTTATTTTTTACAATCAAATGGTCCTGCTGTTATATTTTAGTGGGCCCATATTTTATTGTAAGGAATTTGGCGCTTTACTTGCGTAGGATTCAGTCGGTCGCACGGTATTCAAGTCTTACTAGTATTGTCTTTCTATAATGTATCCAATAGTGAATTTCGAATATCATACCTCGTATCCGTTTTTTTTTTTTTTGGGGGGGGAAGGCTCACTTACATATAAAAATAACCAAATAACCATAAATCGGGTCTGAATTTACAAAAGTAGCAGCAACTCGTATCTAAATTTTCAAGATTTTACTTTATCTACAGTAAAAAATGAGCTATTTTGAAAATTTGAAAAATTTATAATTACCACCCCTCAAATTATTTAAAGTAGATGAAATTTCGGATATTGAAGTACACCAGACATGAACTTCCGAATGATATGTGTTTGATCGAAATCTGATTGTCATTCTTCTCACCCTTTTTATGTTAGATCAATTCTAATATTCCGAATGTATTATTGATCACATATGCCACTATTAGGGGAGAGGGTACATTGTATAAGTGAACTTGAATTTTTTAAATACTAAAAATGTATGATGTAGGTGTGTGATATATCGTATGAATATGATTTAACCACTTTAATTCCTTTTCAAATTTATTCTCTACCTTTGAAGCGTTTAGAGCGCATTCGCCGGGAATTTTAACAATTTAGTAAAATTAAAAAATTCATAGAAAGAAAAAAAATGAAGAACAATTTTTGTAATTCTACAGTTTTTTTTTCACTTTAATTTTTTTAGTGAAGGAGAGTGAAGAATGAAATGAAAAAGCAAAGGCTCTGATAAAATTCAAAACTTTCACAAGACATTTTCCACTTGTAGGATCATTTTATCCAATGAAGCTCTCTTATAGAACTATTAATCATTCTGCGTTAAGTCTTTAAAAAAATTTCGAGTCGTTTGTATCCCCTACAAGGATATAATTGGGCAATAATATATTTGTTTTTTTTTATGGCATTTTTAACTGCTTTGGTTATTACGCCACCTCTAAGATGGTCAGATTTTAAAGAGGAGGTCGCATCGTAGAAGAGTCAACATGTTGTGGATATTTTGTTGGTTGTCGTCAGTTATTTCTCCTTTAATTTTTAAGAATTTTCGAATATCGTTCAATTTTGGACACAGAAAGAGAAGGTGGTTGACAGTAGTATGTTCTTGGTGGCTTAAGTTGACAGATTGCTTGTTTTCAGTACTTTTATTTCAAACTGACATAAAATACAAATTACATTAAAAAGAGTTACTTTTGAAAGTTTTTTTGGTCGTAAACCTCTCTAACAGCTAGCTGTTCCCCAATATTCTGGTGATTTTGAAGAAAAGGATCCTCTGACATTCAAAATAAACGAAGACAAGAAATAATATCAATGTCATCACTCGACGGATTCGAGTACTTATATAACGATACGTCGTTCGTCCATATTGTCTTTTCCTAAATTACTTCTAAATTTGTGGGCACCATTTACTACACCTAAAAGCTCACTCTCACTCTGAAAATATCGCGAAAAGAAAACCGTTATAGTGAAATAATTATTGAAATTTTCATCAAATTTTCAAGTTTGACCATAAACATAATTCTGAGTGGTGATAGCTAAGTTTTTCACAATGAAACTTTAGTTTCCGATTTCGAAAATATTTATGGAGCCACTGATATTTATTTGGATACAGTACTGAACTACGAGGGCCGTTAATCTTAACATGCAGTTGTGCTTTTTCTACATATTTGAAAAAGGTATATCATCATTTTGCGAAAATCTGAAACCATGAAAAATTAAGGCAGTCTCATTCTTCCGCGCTGAGAGAACTGAGGAAAAATGGTTAGGATTTTTCACTTCTAGGGCAGAATAATCTCGTAAAAAAAATTAAACAAAATCAAAACACATGAGATCAACAATCGCGATTTTTAGGTTGAATCAATATGGAATGACTCAAGAAAAACAAAATTCAGGAATGGGTTTAAATTATTACTTACACTTTTGTGTATAACGAAAGTGTGTAGAAACCCTTCGTCGAGGAGTTTCGTACAACGAAACATCCTTCTTTGTCTTCCTGTTTTAATAACGATTCTGCTCTTTGACGAGACATATCATTAACGTACCATCTGAAAATTAACAACAAAAATTTTACTTAGCTTCCATAATATTCAAAATATATTTTTTCCATAATGAAAAATGTCAATGTTTTTCCTTTTTAAAGCTTTGAAAAATACGTACTCATATTTTTGCAACCCCAATAAGTCTTTTTCTTTAACATAATTGCTTGGAATGTATCCAATATTTCTGAAAAAAAAAATCAAGATGTAAATAACTAGAAGAAAAAATGGAAATACGTTATATTAATATACACTAACCCAAACTGATCTTTAGCTTTCCACCAATGTTCTTGAGAATTATCAACAATTTCATATTCTTTACCCTAGGAAAAACAATGTTCATTTCAAGTTACATGTTGATCATGATCACAAATGTTAGTTACAGTTAATTATTGCATACTTTTTCGAGAGATAAATCACCACTCTCGACGGCTAAGAAAGGATAAAGGGCAACCACGACTTTTGGCCTTGCAGTGCCATCCTAAATAAAATAAAAAAAACTCCTATTAGGCATCATGAAAGTAATTTTAGAAAACCTAATTCATTAGAATAAATCACCTTTGATTTAGATGATGCCATAGGAGTAGTTTCCGAATCGACAGAATTTAAAGAATCTGAAATTATTTGTAAGCTTGAAAACACACAACGCAAAGAGTAATAAATCAATACGCTTTACCTCCACCAAATATAATTCATATTAAAAAAACGTTCATTTCACTAGACCATGGGTGTTAATGTTTACTCAAATGATAACAATACGGATATGGTATTTACTTAAAGATAACACGTTATCTTCAGCGAAGGTTTCTTCGAAACTGGAAATCGACGATGGAACCCACGCTGTAGCAGGTTCGCAGCCAACTGCTGAACGGCTTACAGCTTTACAGCATTGCCATCGTTTTCCACTCCATTCGGAAACATGGTATCTGGAAATTTTATAGTGATTGCTCGCACAAGCTGAAAGTAAAATTACATTGTGAAATAATGAAATGGTAAACAAAAAACAACTCTTTATTCTTTCACGAAATAGTTTTACGAAACACATTTGCGAAGTGTTTGAATTACCTGATCTCAACGTTTGTATCCAGTCTTCTCGTTCCTTCTCCTTGAATGTGATTAAATACAGAAAATAATCTTGACCAGAATCACTATACCCGATTTGAAAGGAATAAGCGCAAAAATTATTATTAATAAAATTCGAGTTATTTTGGCCGGTAGTGAAACTACTGTTATTGAAATCAGTTGTGCTTAATGAATTGATGGTTGCTTGTTCGATAATAGTGATGTATTTCAGCGTAATACGGCCTCTTTCTTTTGTGCACTGTCGACAAAATCGAGCGAATTAAAAGCCTACAATTATTTTTGCTATAATGTAAAAACTTGAATTAAAACTTACATCGCTGTTCGGCTCGTAATAAATTAAGCAATGATTTGTTAAAACAAACCACCGTTGCTTGTAGTTTACCGGAGTAAATCGTTTCTTGTTCTGAGATCTTTTTACCATTAAACCTTGCTTGATGACTTCTTGGTTAGCATTTTTGTTGCTGTTTTCCATTATAAAAATATACGGTCTTCTGTAAACAAAAACCAGAACAAACGTTAAGGATAATGTAAGACTTCTGTAGTCACAAAAATGAAAATATTGTACCATTCTGTGCAAAACTCGTCGTGAAAATATACCGAATTACTTGAATAAGTGCAAATACGTACCTTTTTGTTCGAAAGAAAACGCATGTTTTTAAAATCGTACATACAGTAAATTAAAATACCAAGGACTAAGGAAATATTTCTGAACCTTAGCATATAATTAAAGATGATAGACTTGCTGTGTTTACTTCTGGAAATCATCAAGACAGAAGAAATTTAACTAGAGGCTAAACCTTATACAAAAAGAGGAGGACTCTTTTTTCGTGCCTGCTAATAATATACTATGTATTGTGTTGTGGATAATGTTATCGAATTAACAATATCGATAGTTTCGATAATTTCTCAATATTGAACATAGACGTGTTTACGTTTGCGTGATACATAATATTATGGTCAGTGTATTTCTTCTTAATTTTTTATTAATAATTATAATTATTAAATACCAACATGAAACCAGCACATCAATGCGAAAAATGCCGAAAGGTGTTTACTTTGAAATGCAACTTACGAAGGCACATCAAAAACTTTCATAAAACTGTTCAAATTTCAAAAAATGTTATTCGATGTGGCCAAGGAAACTTGTAAGCATTAAATTTTGATTCATTCATGAATTATATATACCTAATAAAGTTAACTGAAATGTACCAAACATCCCATTTTTACTTTTTAACATTTGCAATGTTTATAATGAAAAGTTCACCAGAAAAGATAACTTGATAAGACATTTGAAAAGAGAACATCCGTCATCGCAAGATGACGATTGTACAGTTTATGTGAGTATATTAGTATAATTTCATTTATCTAAAAATAAGTAATTAAATCAAATGAAATCATAATGATGTGCGTATCATACTTTCAGATTTGTAACCACTGTTCCAGTGATGTGCCTTCGTAAGTTGCATTTCAAAGTAAACACCTTTCGGCATTTTTCGCATTGATGTGCTGGTTTCATGTTGGTATTTAATAATTATAATTATTAATAAAAATAATTAAAAAGAAATACCCTGACCATAATATTATGTATCACGCAAACGTAAACACGTCTATGTTCAATATTGAGAAATTATCGAAACTATCGATATTGTTAATTCGATAACATTATCCACAACACAATACATAGTATATTATTAGCAGGCACGAAAAAAGAGTCCTCCTCTTTTTGTATAAAGTTTAGCCTCTAGTAGAAATTTATGGGAGGAAAATGACGTAACACCTCAATAAGCTGTTGTCAAATGTCAAATTTGAACATCTGATTGTAGTTCTAATTTCGTTCACCTTCGTAGAGTGCAGTAAAATCGGACGAAAATTTACAAACGGCAACAGCGCAATACAACCTCGATGGATTTGACTTTGACTTTATTTTCGCGGTATTTTATCGATCATATGATTCATCCGTGTGTTACTTTTTCTATTTTTTGAAGAGATTTTAAATTTTACATTTTCTCTTCTTTATCCACATTTTCGTTATGGTAAAATTTTTGCATAAAATTCTATTCTTTTGAGTGCTACAAAATTATACGACTAGTTTCGTTTTTTATTCATATTCAATTTCTTCAAATGGATAACATCGATCTTCTACTCAACACTCTGGATGACGATGAGGAAAATGAAACACCAGAAGAAAACTTCTTAAGTGAAGCTCCTAGCGCTAGTCAGTTCCATACCAATTCGGATGTTAATTCCGATGACGATGATACATCTTTATCAAAAAACGAAGAACTAGAAACAGCGAAAAAATCAATATCAAGAAAATACTCCGAGTATGGATACGAAATTCATAAACATCTCAAGGAAAAAACGCGTAGTTCTCAAGATAATTTCAAACCTCCAGCTACATGGAAATCTCGCTTTAATGAGAAAACAAAACAAGATGTCCTCACAGCACCTGCATCGCAAAGTGGAGTAAAGAATGATGTTTACGCGGAGCCAATATTTGGCCTTAGACTAATGTGAATGAATACCTTCATTTCTGAAATTATATTGTGTACGTTATCAGAATACTAATTTTCTCTCTTACTTGTTCTAGTAACCGATAGTTTCTTCGCAGTTTATACAAACTAAAATGGTTGGTAGAACTCCGATAACTTTAGCTAAATTACCAAACCACTTGAACTGTGGTGATAAAAATACTGACTGGGTGATCGCTGGTGCTATAGTATTTAAATCCGGATTAAGAAATTCCCAAAAAGTTTGTATATATGTAGGTTAAAGATTCCCTTCTACTTGAAAAAAATTTAACTAGCATTTTGTTCGTAGGGAAGTCAGTACTGCTTTTGGAAAATCAGTGATTTAAAGCATGATTTAAAACAAGTAACTGTTTATTTATTTGGAAAAGCTGGTTCTGAGTTGTGGAAACTTTCACTGGGATCTGTTGTTGCTGTACTGAATCCTTCTCATTTAAATAGGTAAATAAGCTTATGATTTATTAATTCGGTAACAATAGTGAATATTCATCATGAATTTAATTAAAACTCGTTTTTGAAATCAGAGATGAAACCGCAAAAAAGGATGACATTTCATTAAGCGTTAGAAATGCTGATCAAATCATGGTTTGGGGAATGTCACGAGATTATGGAATTTGTAAAGCAAAGTTCGTGACCGAAATTACAAATATTTATTTACTTCCAACATAAAGTAAATCTAACATCTTGCTTTACATTTTATTTTCAGGAAAAAAATGGCGAAAACTGTACTTCGTTCGTGAATAAAAGTATTTGTGAATTTTGTTTATACCATGTAAAAAGTGAATACAACAAGTATACAGGGAAACGTTTCGATCTGCAAGCTTCATACTCTAACGGATTAACTGAATTAAGAAATAAAGTGCTAGGAAAAAACGAAGTAATTATCTCCTTTATAATTTATCCGCGATGCTATCAAGTTTGAGAATATTCAATTAAATTCTTTTTCGATCACAGGTATTTTACGGAGGAAAAAGTTTTACAGCTTTGAAACCACCTCCGAAAAATAATAAGCATAAACAAAAAGACAACAGCATTTTAGCCAATTTATCAATGAATCCTTTTCCGCCATCCCTTGCAAAAACTAATACAAAGATTACCTCGACGGATTATAAAACGTTCGAACAACTCAACGAGGCCACATCTATTGCCGATATTGAACGAAAAAATAATGAAAAACCATTAGTTTCAGCCCGACTGAGTTTATTCAAAGAGGCTGGCAAAGACTAATCGAAACGGGAGAAGTTACTCAAATCACAGCAGTGAAATTAGACAAAAAGTAAATTTTTATTTTCTTCCATTTAAAACCAATATCGATGCTAATTATTATTCTTATACCATTTTGCAGAAAAACGTTTGTCAGTTTTGCTACCATGTTTAGCCCGGAGAATTGCGATCTTCCTAGTAAAGTTACCAAGTCCGCTAAAGAAAATCTTAATAGTTCCAAATCCGTTAAAGATAATCTGAGTAATTCCAAATCAAGCACTCCTAAATCCAATATTACCTCCACAGTGACCTCAAGAAGCTCAAACAAGCCTTCTAGTTCCATAACTTTGAAACCATGTGAAGAAATTGTTTTAGATTTCGACCAGCCTTTACCAAAAAAACCAATCTCTGTAAAATTAGGAGAAAGTTCAGCTCCAAAACCAAGCACTTCCAGAATTTCCAAAACCAATAATCTTGATATAAAAGATTCCGCTTCCCCTTTAAATTCAAAACAGAACCCTACTTCCAATATTCGTGATCCATCTTCTTCCCAAAATACTCCAACTGAAATTTCGGATAATTCGGACACTCGTAATTTATTGAAATCAAGAATGGAAGCGCTTATTCATCATTCAGCTTCTCGATCATCGCCTTCTTTGCACAAAAAAAAACGCGATCAAGCAAAAGTACGTTAATTCAGATTCTTGTTTATTTTTTCTCGATATTAATGTTACGAATTACTTGTTTTTTTTGCTCAGATGGAAGCCATTCGTTTGATCAAACAAAAAGGTGGCTTGGCGAAAACCAATCCGAATGAAATCCGGCCAAAAAACGATGAAAAAAGGACCTCAGCAGTAAAAAGAGCTTTAGATTCAAATGAGGATGAAGACGGTATGCATGTTTATAGTAACGCCAACGCAGTGCTCCAAATGAAATAAACAATTAGAAATTTATTATTACAGAATCATCAGAAATAAGTTCAGTCAAACGAAACAGTTCTGTCTGAACGGTTCATTGAACTTATGAATACTCAATCTAGCCACGAAAATTTAATTCAGTTAGCTGCTGATATGGAAGAACAAAACTACTTCAACAAAATGGAGAAGAAAGAACAACTCGAAGAAAAAATGTTGACTACATATAAAGTTCCTTGCAAAGCAGTATCGTGCCTAAAAGTATAACTCATTCGCTCATTTTGAATAAATATTTTTTTTCATAAATATGTAGAGACTGGCTCCTCTAACAACATACCTAAGTCCATATACCTAGCAGGTGTAGGTATCTCAGGTGGATGGAGCCACTGTTGAACTCCTATAAAAATGTTTTTTTCGCTATATTTTCTTATGGGTCGATCGTTGGTAAAAATAGTTTATTGCAGTTTTGCTCTATATTAAATTTTCTACAACTTTGATATGAACATTTTTTTTTACGACTTATAAGTGAACAGGTAAGTGTGTTTGAAATCTGTTACTTGAAGGGCTCCATTATAATCGATTAAATTATGCTACATGACATATGTAAATGAAAAATGTACGTAAAATGGCTAGTGACTGCATATCAACCCAATCATGACTCTATGGAGGTCTCAGCCCCCTCCTCCCAAAAAAGAATAGTTCTTAGTGGGTTCAACCACCCTCTCTCTTTAGATGTGCACACCACATGTTGTTTTCATATGTATTTATGAAAAAATTTTGCTAAAAGTTTTCCCGTAAACGACCCATATGTGATTTCAATTTACTCAATTATGATTCGAATATTAATTTACGACTATGCAAATTTTCAGTGCAAATATAAATGGTTTTCCGCCTCCGATCGCTGTAAGGCAGAAGGTCATCCAATCAAAGTGATAGATGCAGTGAAACGATTCTTCAAATGTGAAAATTGCTCTAATAGGACTGTAAGCTTAGATATTATTCCTCTAGTTTGCTGCAAAAATTGCGGAAGTTCAAGATGGTCTAGAGCTCCAATGATTAAAGTAATTTATTTTTTTAGAAGTCATTAAATAATACTTTTTATAAAATGATGATTTCATGTTGTCTTATTGTATAATTTTTATTTTATTTTCAGGAGAAAGTGTGTAATTCTGCTTCCAATCTAAGTATACGAGGAGATGAAGTGAAATTTATAGATTCATTTTCTGAAAAACCAAATCTCAATTTATTAGTTCCTGAATAATTTATCTTACAAATTTTTAAAATAAGAGAATCATAAACATAACTATTGAATTGTAAAAACGACTTCAAAAGTGGACTTATTTATATATGTATTTGACTTTTTTAATAGTGAAAAAGATTAACAATAAATTTTTTATGAAAATACAGAATCTCTTTATTTCACACCCTTAGCTATATGTCTTTTGAGATACGAAAGTTGGACTTTACTTTCTAATTCTGCTAGTTGTTTAACTGTTGGTGCCATTTGAGCTACATGAGTTTCATAGCCACTTCCTGCAAACACAAAACTGCAACTAAGTGAAATGAATTTTAGAAATGAAGAAGTTACAGAATTCTTATAGCTTACCCATATTAACCCTCTTTTGACCATACACTACTTTGCCATCAAATTCGTCGACTGGAATGTCGAAATCCGGTTCGACTTGTTGAATTGTAACATTTAAATGATCCTCGATTTCGGCTAAAAACTGAAATTACGAAATGAAATTATTCAAATGCATTTCTGACTGAAAACAATTTGGAATTTTGAGCAACTTACTCTAGGTTCGTTGTACCAAATACAACAGCCCCCTTGATTGGTGAGATTAGAATTCATACAGTTTCTGCCGCGGCTTGGACACCATTCGCCGTGAAACCAAACTTTTTCGGGGACGGAGGAAACAAGCGATACAGCTAATCCCATACGTTCAGCACGACCTACACGTCCGATTCGATGCACGTAATTGGATTTTTCATCGGGGAGGGTGACGTTAATCACTATAAAAAAATGTAATGTACATCTACAATATTCAATTGAAAAAAAAGCAGCCATGCCGCAATACTGGAGCTGAATTTTCAATTGTAGCTTGTTCAGGTTTATTAATCACATTTTTAGTAATTCGAGGCTCCAAATGCTCTCCTCAACTTTTCATAATCCGCCATCTTGGATCATTTTTACCAAAATTCAAACTCATACTCTGGTCTCAAACTAACCCCACACACAAAGTTGGACCTTTGTAGATGGATTTGGTGAGAAGGTATAAATAGATTCAAAATATTTCATGACTCAAAACTTCCTCAAAAAGCCTTTTAGAAGGCTGAATCATTTTTTTATATAAAATTAAAAATAAGAATTTCGAGTCATTTGTCTTCTCTCAAACCTTCCTCAAAATTTGAACGATCCGCCATTTTGAGACATAGGTACCAATAAAATGAACATTTGCCAGAGTAATATAAATGGTGTAGAACGCAAAGATTTAAAGAACCCAACCTCCCCTACCGCCAACCCTTCCTTCCCAAATAAGGTAGGCTGTAATAGCTTTCATTTTCAAGTTAAAAACTCAGTTGAAAGATATTAGACTTTAGAATACTCACTAAATGGCAATCCACCAATATCTATACCACGAGCTGCCACATCAGTACAGATTAAAAATTTAGCTCGTTGATCCTTGAATTTCTCAAGATTGGCTTTTCGTTCGAACGGTTTACGATCACCGTGTAAACATACACAGCTGTATGGATTTTTAGGATTATTAGCGCCACCTCCTACGCATTATACAAAATATCGGTAATGCAACATGTCGAAATTATGAGAACTGAAAAAACCAAGTAAGAAAAAGGGTACCTAATGTATTAAAATATTTTCTAAATTATCACAGTCCAATTTTGTACGGCAGAAAATTATTGCTCTATCCATTTTCAGTTTATTAATTGCTTTTACGCAATATTCTCCTTTAAGCATTTTTACAGCTTCGGATAAGGTTTCTGTGAGAGGAAAAGGTAATATTAAATGAACTGCATTTTGTACACAAATTCAAAAACGTATTTTATATTCATACCAGGCGTGAGATTATTCGGCCTTACGTCATCCCTAGCATGTACACCATCTGTAAGTACATGTTGTCTAAGTGTTTGCCATGATTTATCTTTTTGAGGATCAACTTTAACAACAACATGGTGAACAGTTTCTGGTACTGCATCTTCTCCTTTTAAATCCACCCAAGTAGGAAAATGCATCAAACGCTCCTACGCATTTACACGAATTAATAACCTTTACTTTGTCATCATCTACACCTGAAAAATTGACTTACCGCCATTTTCTTAACTTCGAATGCGTGTAAGGTGGCTGAACATACAATCATTTGTAATCGTTTACCATCTGAGGTGATTTTAGGAATCTGTTTATGAAGACGATCAATCAAATCCCCGTAACCTTGTTTTAGCAATCCATCAGCTTCGTCCAATACAAAAAATCGACAATGGGTTAAAGAGAGATGACCGGATGTGATTAAATCTTCCAAACGACCGGGGGTACCAACCACGATATCGACCTGAGTAAATTTTTCATATTTAAAAAATTTATTAAATTAATTCTTTTTTTTCATACTACAAAGATACTGACACCGGCTGATAAAGCGGCCATCTGTTCTTTAATATTTACACCTCCGATGACCAATAGTTCTTGAATATGTGGTGATTCCAGATATTTTTTGAATTTAATAATTTGGTTGTAGGTTTGTTCCGCTAGCTCCCTGGATGGCTAATACAATAAATACCAAATTATTGACTAAGAACGAATAGATTTTTTTTTTATTAACACCACACTTACTTCAATGATAATAGCTTGAGGGGCGTTATTAATTTTTGTTTGTCCACCAGCTTGATTACCCGCAGTTACCTCAGAGTTTTTAACACAGTTCTTTGGCGCTTGACAAACGGCTATATATCCTTTTGTAGGTGTGTGTTTGAAAGGCTGTGCTCCAAAATTAAAAGACATTTCGGCATTCTATAACGAATAATCATTTTGTATTATACGAAAATAGGAGAAAAATTCACACAGTGATTTTGAATTACCTTTAATACTACAGCAGGAAAAAATGCAGATTTACGAAGATGCTGACCGATTACAAAAGCTTGTCCTAAATCAACACCATTTTTGGAGAAAGAAACTGTCCAGTCATCCAAATTAATATGACACCCAATTACATCATGCATTCCGAAAGCTTCTCCATAATCGTCAAATTGCCTGTTATGGGACTTTTTACCTGTACCACCGAAACCAAAACCGAATTTATCGGTTCCCAAATCTAAAGATGCCTGTTGAGAATAAACGTAATGTAGTCTCAGGAATTAATCCTCATCACTTCATCTAGTTTCACTTACCATTGGTGTCGACCAACCAACTCTACAAAGTCCTTCGTCGGTTACAGTAGCTTCGTAGTAATATTTACCCGAAGTATGTACTCCTTTATTGGCCCGACAGCCATGCCATTCTTTCTGTTCTCTAGACTGGCATCGTAAACCATCTGGTGTGATAGCCATCGCAGAGCCACGATCCCAAAGATTCAATAACCATTGAGGAGCTTCAGAAATTAAAATAAATATGTTCAAATGCGTCGAAATTTTCTCCAATGAAAAATAACTTATATACGTGTAAATAAACGTACAAGCTTGAGTAGTAACTACTTTTTGACTCTTTCCGCTTTCAAAATCTTTCAGCGTTTCCCACACAATCTGCATAATAGGTAAACAAAAAGCTCCGGTTTTACCACTGCCTGTTTCGGCAGCCATAAGAACATCACCGCCACCAAGAATGAGAGGAATTGCTTCAGCTTGGACATCAGTGGGTAATCTGAAAGAGAATTCATATATGAAATAAAATTGGAAAACCAAACACGAAAATTTAGCTGAGTAGTACATACGTCCACTCCATTTCTTCAACAGCTTTTCCGATTTCCGGCAAAACTCCCATTTCTGTTAACAGCAAAGAGATGAACAATTATGCTTAAACCTAAAAAATTTACCAACTTGCAGTATTGTTCGTAAAATAAATTTACCTTCAAAAGCTGCCGCCATAGTGTTTGAGAAATTATATTCAAATTCTTTATGGCCGGTTTCCTGAATTCAAAATACTTCAATAGAGATGAATGACGGACACGAAGAAGGGAGCAATTTAATGAGTAGAAGGACTGCTAAATCGTTTATATGATTATGAAATACGAGTAATTTCAATTTTATTAAAGCTTTCACTAATAATCTTGCATTTATTTCAACTTTTTTTAGTGATAAGTAGCTTCTCTCTTCATCTCGAAGTTTTATCATAAAACTGAATCAAACTCAAACTAAGCAACGAACGGATCGTCAGCACAAAAGAGCCACGAATGAAATTCAAGTATGTTCAAATAGGTTCGTTCGCAACGCGAATTACTTTTGGTTTGGTAGTTTTTTGAGATGTCACACGCTCACACTCCTACTGCAATAACACCACATCGCACCCCTACTGCAACAAGGTTATTTATGAAAATTTTTGAAATGTTTATCTATGTTGAAAAATACATTTTTAAGATTTTACATCAATTATTATCGTGTACTTTGTATGTGTAACATTAACATAAATTTCTCATAATTTTTATATGAAAGGAAGGCCCTGAAAAAGAAGACTTTTTAAATTTATTTTCTTCATGGGAAGACATCTTCTAGATTTTGAAAATTTTTTTCTAATTTCCATTGGGACCCTTCAGAGCAGTGGGGCCTTAGTAGAGATGCAAAATTACCGGTAATTTAAGTTTGGGTAACTTACCAGTAACTTACCGGTAACTTACCAGTAATTTAAGTAATTTATAATTCTTCAAAAATGTTGCATTATAAGGGGTAACTACTTGATTGGAGCACACCAAATGCAAAAATCTTTTCCTCATAAAAATAAATTATGTATTTGAATGATATTAGCAAGAATAATTAGCATATGCCTAAAAGCGTTTATCAATGAAATGCAAAATTTTAATTTTTTATCCTTTCATTGTCAAAAAATACATATAATTATATATTTTGAATTTATTTACCTTTTAACTGATTTTTTCGCTTGGGGGCTCGAATCCAGTAGTCACCCGGTATTGTATAATTATTTCATTACTCTATAGACTATACCAAGTATAGCATTGTTTGAAAGCTTGTTTTAGAATTATTTTAGAGCAATTATAACAGAAATAAAATGACGAGTGATAAATTGATAATGAAATACATGGAGGGTCGAATGATTTTTTTTAAGTTTTTTTTTTTTTTAAGACTGAATAGAAAGTATTGAAAGAGAATCACTAAAATAAAATAATGCAATAAAAAAAAACTGCAAATCAAAAATTAGCAACCAAATCTAAAATGTATTTCGAAGGCTTCTAGTTCTGAATCTGATAATTCATCCGTAAAAAGAAAATTTCCAATCCAATATTTTTAGTAATTTCATATCCGAAAAAGTTCCAGTAAATGAATTTAATTTTAAAATTAAAAATCTTAATTCAAATCAATATTTTCAATATCATTCTGTTGAATTGGCAATGGTATTTCTTGGTCAGACTCGAAGTTAGAAGTGCACAAATTAACAATCAAATTGTATATAAACATGACACAAAATTTGAGAGATAAAGCACAACTTGAATGAGTAGGACGAATAAGATAATACACAATAGTAATACTAATACTGGTCTGGGTTACCGGTACCACAAAGAGGGGGTTGGTAAATTTTTTCATTTTGCATGCTGTTGCATGAAACATGCACGCATACTATGCAATTACACTCCCACATACATAGTTCATCAGTGGTTAGCTCATCACAACTTCAAAGCGTAAAAACTGAGAAAATAATAGTGAAATGTTGTGCATGAAAAGTTTCATCGACGAAAAACTTCATAAGAGGTAGGAAAAGTATCAAAATTTCAATCGTTTTGTTTCAGTTTTGAAAATGATCATGATGGTAGTCGATTCCTAATGCGACATGCAAATTTAATAAAAATTTATAAATTACCGCGGTAATTTAAGAAATTTATGATGCGGTAATTTACCGGTAAGTTACCAGTAAGTTACCGGGTAAGTTACCGCGGTAAGTTTCTTTGCATCTCTAGGCCTTAGCGTCGTGTTTATACTGCCTTGCCCTGTATAATTAAGGTGGTGCTTCGGAAAATAAGTTGGTGAATGCGAAAAAGTTGTTTTTTTTAGTAAAAAAAATGAAAAAATTGTAAAAATAAATGCTAAATGCCTTCAAACAAAGTCTCTAAAACAAATTATAATTTCAAATTATTTCGTTGTGTTTTTCTCAAAAATAACGCAACGAAATGATTTGAAATTATAGTATATTGTTTTAGAGACTTTGTTTGAGGGCATTTAGCATTTATTTTTTCAATTTTTTCATTTCTTTATTTTAAAATCAACTTTTTCGATATTACTTACTTATTTTCCGAAGCACCACCTTAATCGGCTGATAAACAAACTCTCCAAAATGGCGGTTCGATTCTACCTTCTCTTAATAGATCACTGCCTAGAGTTGAAATCCAATCACTTGACGTCATCGTAAGTAATCTTGAGCTTATCTTTTTCAAAAAAAATGGAGCCTTTTCCATTTCCAGTTTTCCGTTTTTATTGTTTTTTCTAACTGAGCTTAAGAATCTAATCATATAAATATAATCGAATTTTCAGTTTAATTTTTACATTTAATTTGTCGTTGAATACGCTTTTCTAATTGTTAATATGACTTAATGTATCGAAATGAGAAGTTGATATTCTACGAAGTATGCGCGTTACGTTCAAGTCGGTGTTTTCTCTGTGCTTTCCCTTATAGCATTCATGAAGATAAGCAATGGAAAGTGGAGATTCATCCAAATCCGCCGCATCAATTCAGAACCTATTCTCTTCAGTAAAATTTTATCTCAGCGGGACTGTTAGAGAAGAGGTTAGCGTTTAAAAATACAGTTTAGATTTATTACTTGGCTATGATAAACTTTCAAGCTGCTTCATCAATATCATTTTAAATTTATATTCGTTTCCAACTTTTCATTGAGTCTTCATGAAGTATACAAAAAAATATACACTCATATTTCAGTACTTTTCATTCGATAATCTTTACCCTTAAGATAACGATAACGATTATCTTTCTGTATCCCCCTAGGTGATAAAAGCATTAAAGGAAGGTGGCGCAGAAGGCACCAATTATTTCTCAGACTTTGTCACCCATTGTATCCTGGGAGATAATTATTCCGATAACGATGTCACCGATGCCAGAGATCTGTACGAAGTTCCCGCCATTATTCAAGACTGGGTATCTATGTCTGTTTATTGCAACAAATTGTTACCGTATCCTTTTCATGAATATATTTTCGAGGTTTCTATTTGCTGGATAAATTTTCTGTCGCTGTACCGATTTTCCTTAACTTTATATTAGTACCAAAGCTTTTTCGGCTGCCGACCAATGTTTATTCAGTGGAGTATCCGTTTGCTTATCGCAAGTTAGCCAGACTGATTGTAAGAAGCTTTGGGCTCTTGTTACTTTCAACGGTGGAACTTGTACTCTTACTTTGAATAAGAATACTACCCATTTGATTACCGCGAAACCGGAACAGGTATGTGACATATAAATATGTGTAGTAGTTGAAGTTATACCAATGAATAAATTTGTTATTATATTGATGAAATTTTAGGCCAAATACGAATATGCTTTGAATAAGGCGAATAATAGTATTAAAATAGTTTCTCCGGATTGGTTGACTGATAGTGTTCGAAGTAAAACCATATGTAATGAATCGTTATATCACCCCAGACTTTTGATCTTTCCCAAAGCTTCATCTCCTTCTTCGATCAGTAAGTTGGTTTATTCACTGAAGAAATTAGTCTATAAATTATCGTATGTTGAAACGATTGCATGTTATGTAGCACATATTACCGGTTTCGAGGATGTTGATTCAACTATACAATCATCCCTCGATGTAAAAGATAATGGTGATTTGGAACAGTTGAAACAGAGGTTACCATGGAATCAGCTTGGATCTACGAATGAAGCAACAAATACATCAGAATCTCAACAAATTTCACAAGTATGTTACTATAAATTTTGATCATTAAAAATCTAGAAAAATGATTTGGTTCTAACTGAGTAATTATTTTGTGCAGCCTACGAGTGTGCAATCAAGTATGTCGCTATCGAAAACTGCGTCCGGTATTACGGTTTCTCAGATAGCTCGAAGTCAGCCTCAGCAATTACTGCATATTTCTGGAGTGCAAGTACATCAACAGCAAGCCAATCAGATTTTGCAGATACAATCTTTAACGCCTACGCAGTCCTCTCAGATGCAAACGGGAACGTCTGTCTCAACAGTTTCGTCATCTATGTTACCTACTTCTACGATGCAGATGTTGACTTCAACTTCGCCATCAACACAGACCGGCGTTACGATATCGAATCAGTCTCAGTCCGCAGGAATGTCGCAGTTCCTTCATTCGTCTTCGCAAAGCCTGACTAATCAACTTACTACGCTATCAAATAGCAACCAAGCCTCTAATAAAGTGCAATTTATTCAGCCACAGTTGTTGATACCAGGCCAACAAGGTAATCAGAGTAATTCGATGATGCATCAGCAACCACAGGCGTTAATTTTGCAAAAACGTACTGCGCCGCATCAACAACAAAGAATTTTGTTGCAGCAACAATTGGTTACGCAGGGAGGTGTTACATCCACTCATTGGAGACCTAGCAATATTGTAAGATAATTTTTATGTGTTTTAAGGTTTTTTCATTTCTGTACTAAACACTTAATTGTATTTATTTATTTATTCATTTATTTATTTATTTATTTATTTATTCGTTCATTCGTTCATTCATTTATTAATTTACTTATATGTTAACATAGGTGCAACAACAAAACTCGCAATCTCCTCAGCATCAAATTCAAGTAAGTAATCATCAGTTTACTTTATCATCGTCGCCTAATTGGCAGCAGCAGCAGCAACAACAACAACAACAACAACAGCAACAACCTCAACAGCATTTACTCCTGTTACAACAACAGCAACAAATACAACAAAAACAAATCCAACAACAAATTGTACAACAACAACAACAACAACAGAATACACCTGGTCAACCTCAACAAATGCAACAACAAATAATGCAACAGCAACCACAGCAGCCTGGACAACAGGGCATAGTCCAGCAGTCTCAACAAACGCAACAATTTTTACAACAAACTATCTCTCAACAGCAGCAGCAACAGATACCTCAAGCGGGGCAGAAAATCATACAGCAACAATTGATACAAGTGCAGCAACAACAGCAATCTCAACAAAACCAGCAGCAATTGGGACAGCAACAGTTGCAACATGTTCAAATTAGGCAGGAAAGACATGGTATAATTTGGACGCAGCAAGTTCCCGTAAGTAAAGCTTTTTGCTGAATAAAAAAGAAAAAAAATATATAAGATAAGGTTTGAGTCCATTATTCAAATTTAGTATTCTTAGAACTTAGAATACTATTGGCTGAAATTTTCATCAAAACAGCAGTCATTTGATTTACGAATACCATAGTGAAGTCGTGATGTATAGCAATTTATGTAAAAACGCAACTTCAGAAATTGATAGCTAGGAATGGCTGATTGTAACTAAAGATATGGATTTAGGAGTTTTTTGAAATGTTTTTTCCAGCTATGCCTATGCTATCAAAATCTAATTATTATAAATCATTAAGCTCCTTTAATTTTCATTTAGGTTGATAAATACGTAGAGAGGTAATATTTGTAAGCCGAATATCTGCTGTTTTGAGAACAAATGAAAATTCAGAATTCATTGTAACTTTTTTCTGTAGTCTTAAAGAGTGTGAAATCAAACATATTTTTGATGTTATAGTAATTGATTATCAACTTATGAATTCTATCGAATATAATGCAAAAAATATAGGAGATGAAAGTTTTTCACATAAATATTGCAATAGTTTGAAAGCCCCTGAATATTGAAAAAATAAGTAAGTAATTATTTTTCTGAAGTCTTGGACAAAAAAGGTTTCAGATTTTCGAAAACCAATTTTTTTGACCAAATTATGTAGGGTATAAAATTATATCAACTTGAAGGGCTGAAATATTTTGGGCTTATTTTTGGAGTCATTTCGCAACTATCAACCGTCTTAGTTGACCTTGAAATTGAGACAGTTATTCTCGGAAAAAACGTTGAGGAAAAAAATTATATGTTTAGTGTGTTATAATTTTGAGCATTTTTCTAGATCCCTTATAATTGAGCACCATAGATTTAGTCTTTGACTCACTTTGACTATATATTATGGAGTGAGCTAACAATGTTAAACGATTCCTCCAAGATCACTGAAATGATAAGGCGGTAAGGTAGTTCTCATTCTTACTTTGTGCAAAGCGCAGTTGTCAAGCTATTCGCTAATGTGTATTACGCTCATAGACTTTTTTTTTCGATGTTTTTTTCGGATAATGTTGTTCCTTTCAACTTTATACAGCGGCTAATGGGAATAGCTAGGTTCAGATTATAAATAGTCGGAGGATTTAACCCATATAGAAATCATTGTGTGGAGTAACAAGTAAAGCGAAAAATGAAGAGAAATAAAATCTATTATCTTTAATACAAAAAAAAATTTCAAAATTCTCAAAATTATAATACACGTTGAAAACAGTAAATACTTTTTTTCGCTGTTTTCTCTCATGAATGAAGGTCTACAGAGCTCCTTTTAATTTAAAAAATCGATTTCAAAGTCATAAAACATGAAGGGTCATTTCATGTCAATTCAATCTGGTGTTTTACCTTATAGTCTTTGATTTGGCTCTTTTTTTTACCACCAAGTGTTAGAAAACTACCATCAGTTCCTTACCAGAGCCCTAGAGGAAAAGAAAAGGGCCTCTTAATTTTTGACATTTTTCAGTTTTTGCAACAAATCACCAATTTTCAGCTCTTGTAGAAAGCAAACGAATTCATCTAGAGATAAACTAACCTATCCGAATTGAATTCTTACGAATTTATAAAACTTCTGAAAATTGTAAGTCGTACTTTTGGCATAAAAAGCTCAACTTTCTCCACTTGAAAAGTATTGAGGTCTTATTTCAAAGATTCGAAAAACATCATATAAAACAATGTGATGTGTTTTGAATTGCAATATTTTCAAAATAGAGGCTGCCCTTTTGAAGGGTATAATGCCAAGAGATTTAAAAAAAAAAAATGGGAATTTAAGTACAGGCATGTGACATATCGTTTTATAGGTGTTTGGATTTGCTAAGTATGGAAAAAATCAGTTAATAATTTAAACACCATATTGTACTGGTAGGTAGCTAGGTACCTATCAGGAACTGCCATCAATATGAAAGTTTTAGACAAATATCATTTTCATTGTATGTAGTAGGCTACCTTTGAATTATTTGTTAATTTTCTTTGAAAAATTCACAAAATAATCATTTGAAAATTCTGATTAGGAAATGTTATGTAAACATTTTTTCTAGAATTCTGGTGCAGAAGAAATTCATATGGATGCGAAAACTCATCAACAATTACAATCCATGTCGCAGGCTGATCGTATTGCTTTTATAAATAAACTGAAATACCAGAAACAATTAATTCAACAACAGCTGCAACAACAGCAGCAGCAACAGAATAATAATCAAATGCAACAAGGTCAAATTCAGCAAGTACGTGTTTTTGAACGATGTAACAATTTTTTTTTCGTTCGCAGCATTATTGACTGTAATATGTTTTCACAGAGGCAACTTACGCAATCTATCGTAACGGGGGCTAGTATCGTAAGGCCAGGAACGCAAACCGTAATTCGAACTATATCGCCTCAAATGATACCACCTGGCTTAACGCAACAACAACAGTTGCAATGGCTACAAACGCATCAGAATCAAATCAAACATCAACAGGTAAACATAATGATCTATGTTATCGATATGCGATTCGGTATGGTATTACTAGTATGTTTTTGCAGTTATTACTTCAGCAAGGTCATCAACAGAATGTGGTTAGGAGCCCAGTTCTGACTACTGTCAAAGGTAATATCGTGCAGCAGATTCCCGTCCAGCAACAACAGTTGCAACAACAGGCGGGTCAACAAACTCAGCAACAACAAGGTCAACAAAATGTCATGCATTCTCCCTCGCAGCAGCTTATAAACGCTGCTATTTTACCAAATGCTTCGGGTGGTGGTTCCGTTACCGTGTGGCAAAGACGGCCTGATCAAAGTAAATATAGTTGTGAAATCTTATTGATCGAAGTATATGTCGATGATTAATTGATTCGGTTGCTCAGATCATCAGGTTACGCAACAACAATTAGCTCAGCTACAGCAGAGACAGCAGTTCCAAAGATTGCAGATTTTGCAAGACAGTCAGAAACAACAGTTACAGCAACAGCTGCAACAACAACAACAGCAGACTAATTTCCAGCAGCAGGCTACTTTAGCTAATAATGTGCAAAATCAAGTGAGCTGTATTTTCATTCACAGTGGCATAAATCGTAAGCTGTTTCTTTCTTCTGGAATTTTCATAATTTCTCTTGGTTTCAGATTCCGACTACTCCGCAAGGTCAGACCATCGGTCAAGTTGCGTTAAACGCGATTCCAACCTCGTCTCCGCAAACGCCAAATCAAGTTCAACCTTCTAGTCAGCCGTTAACTCCAGTTTTGGCCTCATCGCCAGCTCCACCGCAAACGCCAACTTCACAAATTCCTATGGAAGTTGATGTTAGTATAGCTAATTTTTAGCTGAGTTTTTAACACAAACCACAACCATTTTAGCCTACCTGATTTGGGTAGGAGGGGTTAGGTGGAGGAGAAGACTTCATTACTTTACGGCGGGCGATTTGTAGTTGGTTAACTGCTCCTATCCAAGCGCATATATGGTCTTTTTGATGGACTTTTTAAAACTTGGCCAGATTTTCGAATCTTTGCCACAAATGTTGTAATATGGTACAAAAGTCGTGTGAATCGGGACATACACGTTCATAGGTGTATAACGTTGACATTTTCAATATACACATAAAGAGGGCCCCAATTTTATGGCAAAGGTTTTTTTCCAGAAGCGTTGGGTCATTTTTTCACGTTTCATGACCTCCTAATACCGAAATATGAAGTTTTTAATGCATATTTTTGTATGTTTTGGAATTTTTGGTCAACTTTTTTATGCTTTTTATCGCATTTTATCACATATTTCAGTGATTTTCCTGCTTTAAAAATTTATTTAGTTTTGAAGTTGAATTAAAAAAAAAAATACCCAATATACTAATACTTTCAATTCATCTTAGAATCGTATTTTGCAGATCAAGAAAAATCAATATAAAAAAAAAAAGGTAAAAAAACCATTCAGTACAATACACTACTGTTTTTCCTTCATCATAAATTAATATTTTCCAGATCGCGTTAAGATGGAAAAGACCAGAGTTTTTATATAGATGCACTATACATTTTTTTATACATTTTTTTTCAGCGAGTGAAATGAGCCAAATATACAAAACTTCTCAAATTTTTAGAGCATATTCAGATGGTTTTTAGGGCATATTCTCGCTGTTTTATGCACATATTTTAAATATATAAATGCATATTTCACATTCATAAATACATATTTTCATGATTCTTAGCGCATGCAAATCCGAGGCCTAAACATGAAAATGTATAAATCTCCTTTATGCGCTTAGGAAGTATTTTTGTATTATGGTTAATTCTACCCTTTGAAACTCTGTCGTTTACGTAGAATAATATTTGACATATTATAGTTTATAAGGCGCAGAATTTCTGCAACATTATAGATTTTTGAAGAATTCGTGCATAACCTTTCTAGCTTTGCTCGTAGGATGGGCCGAATTTCGTTTCTTTACGATAATTGAAACGGCTGGTCGCAATAGTTGCTGAGTGACTTTAAAAGGAAGTCATACGAATTCCAGCTTTCTGACTAAATCTTGGAATTTTCCAAAAAACGAACGTTCGTTCAGTTAATTCTTTTTTTAATTCAGGAAGTCTAAACCCTTTTCGAATTTTGTTTTAAAAAGCACCAAATAACATAGGACGATAAGAATGGCGAATCTGGCCCGGAGCCCAATTTCGATTAAACTTGGCTGATAGGTAGATAGGTAGGTACCCTTAAGAAACGTCCACGGCCAAAGTTTCAAACCCCCGCCCCCTTGTTTTTAAGAAATTAATTTGTAATTGAGAAACCAATTCGAATTTTTCTTTCACGCAATCAGATTTAGTGATATTTTTTTGAAACAATGATCAGTTTTAGCCATTTTTCAACATGGCGTACCCGAGTGAAAAGTCCAAAAAAATTCCACTTGGTTCGGGGGTCTAGGTGGCATCTAAAAATATCGATTTCATAATTGTGCCAAAGCGTTATCATGGTTAAAAAAAGCTGAAAAACGGTCTTTGGTGGGGGTAAAGTCATGGTTGGGGTTACTGATTTTTTCCAAGAGACCCCCAATGGAACAGTGCAACATACTAATTTTCAATAAAATCAGTCAACTATTGCATGAATGAAAATTCGAATTGGTTTTTCGGTTAAAAATTAATTTCTCAAAACGAGGGGGCGGGGTTTCAAGATTTGGCCATGGAAGTTTCTAAAGTGTATCTACCTGCCTACCACCCAAGTTTCATAGAAATTGGGCTCAGGGCCAGATTCGCCATTCTTATCCTCCTATGCCCTTTGATCATTTTCAAAAATGAACGACAGACGAGGAATGTATTAGTCGTATGCACATAGGCTTAATTTAGGCTTCTCGAAATGAAGTGGGAAAATATGTTCGATTTTTTTCTCACAGTGCTTCATAAAAAGTCACATTTTCCTTCAAAATGACTCCCTATAGATGTTTTAATTTTTCGTCCATTTTTGAAAATGATCAAAATCAGTGCTTTTTGAAAAAAAAAAAAATCGAAAACAATTTAGATTGATGACTAAAATTTTGTCAGTCTCTGGATGACGAATATGACTTTGGAAGGTAAAGAATTTCGATTATCCGAAAATTCTTTTTTTGTGAAATTTCTAAACTTATAAAACAAAATTTCAACTTCATTTTGGGTTGTCCAGAAATTGAGTTCGGTTGATGATATTCTTATGATGTCCTTTCGAGGGGAATTTCCTGAATCTCTCATATCTCCACAACAAATGGCGAATGATCAGAGTTGAGAAATACCCAAGTAGCTCAGATTTGGTAATTATGGGCTATGATACTAGAGCAGAAAAGTTTCCACTCTCACTAGTAATTTTCGAAAGAATAAGTGTTGGTTTCGAACCGGTTTGGAATGAAATTTTATTTAATTTATATTTGAAATTTATTTTTTAATTTTAAAAGACTGTAAAAGTGGTGGACAATATGACCTGCTAGTCTGAATAAACCTTACATTTTTTTTTAAATAAACCAACAATATCTTATGTTTTAATGGTTTTTTAATAGATTAATAACGGGCAAATTCAGCAAGTGAATTTGCAACAACAACAACAGCAACAACATTTGGTAGTTAATCCTAAGACGAAAACTGCGCTCGCCAATATGTTGAGCATAAGATTACAAAATGGTGTCCCGCCACCGAACCAACAAACTACCGTTTCAACCTCTCAAGTATGTATTTGTTTTATTTAAGTGCACACTTCATGTTTACATTTTGATGAGACGTTTTTGAACGAACTTGTGCGATTTTAATGATCGTTCAAGATCTGAATACATCAAAGAGTTGTACTTATAGCGAACGATTTCGACCAATTTCAAAAAAAATTTCCAAATTTTTAATCAGTTTTTTCTTGATGAAAATTCAACTTTTTTCCAATTTCTTTTTTTAAATACCTTCTTTAGAATTATATTAAGACTTGTATTTCGAGAAATTTTCGATATGTCATTTCTAAAACGAGTGATTACGGTTTAAAATTTTGCCATATCTCGCGAATTCTCACTCACTTAACTCTTCTTAAATCAAAAGGAAAGGAAATATTCGAAAATATCTCAAAAGTCAGGTCTTTTTAAAAGATTAATAAATAAAATAAAACTGGTCGGAATAAATTATATCGCGTTTTCAGGAGAAATAACCGATTGAAGTTGAACTTCAAAACGAACCTCTTCTTGTCAAAATGTAAACAAAGAGTATAGCCTTAAGATATACGTATAAGATAAAATATTCGTATAATACGTTTAATTACAATATTTTCAGCCGATAATTGCCACTCAGCAAGAGATTAGTGCGGCTGGCCAACTACGAATGATGACAGCTCAACATCACGCCGCGCAAAGAATTCAACCGCCTCCACCGCCTCCTCCACCAACCCCTACTGGAAGCACGCAACCGCAATATCAGGTGAATTATTAGTGTTGAAAGAAATATACGAAATTTAGATCGACGTATTAATTCGCGTGTAATTATCGTAGCAGAGAACCATTTTGAATAATGTGACCAATAACGCGCAGAATACCAGCCCGACGTCGGTGGGACGTGGCGGACGTGCTATAAACGTTGTTAAACCGTCATTAAGTCATTCGGCTAATCGAGTAGCCGCAGCTTTAGCGAAATGTGCGCTGGTCAAGTAGCTAATCAAAATGTCGTCCTCAGGCTAGATTTTACGGGCATGCTCCCAATCTGCAAGGTAGTCTATAACGGAGTTTTCATTTTTTTTTATTTAATTTACCATTCGTTTCATCGAGTTTTATTGATTTCAGTGCCGCCGGATAAATGTTTATTGGGTTGTATATTTTTAATCGTCGAGTACGACAAACATCCCGAGCACTGCCATCAAGTTGCCAAATGGCGGACGATCATTGAAGATGCTGGTGGCGAAGTGGAACCGGCGTATTGTATGAAGTTAACGCATATATTATGTCAAACTCAAAAACATCCTCTGGTGCAGCAGGTAATTGAAAATCCAATCAATAAGTTTTAATCGGCCGAAAAAGAGTAATTTACAATTTGCTAAATTTTCAGGGTCTACGGGATGGTAAAAGATGCGTTACCGCTGATTGGTTGAGTGATATTTTACAGAAGCAACAACTAGTTCCACCATTTTTCGCCATGCATGTTCCTGTACCATTTAGGTAGAATATTTGTCTTCTGTTTAATTCTTAGTAAAAGCGTTACTTGAAAAAGATTTCTGACTTTGGAGATCATCTCTATCGATCACATCGCAAAATTTGTATATCTATTGGGTGCAACCATCACCTCTTTTTTAACGATAGCGAGAGTGGTTTCGGATTATATGCAATGTTGATTCGCTAATCGTTTCATTTTTTGGGTTTAGTGACGAAAGACCCTGCAGGCAATTTATGATGTCTCTAACTGGATTCAAAGGAGACGAACGAAATCGTGTGAAGTATATGATTGAGCTTACCGGTGCCAAAGTTACTACTTATTTTTCTAGTGATAATCATTTTTTAATATGTCGACGGTAAGGGTGTTAATACATAAAATCGAATATTTTGTTGCAAAATTTGATGATGGTTTGTCTTAATATGCGCGATTTTGTTTTCAGCCCCGAAGGTAAAAAAGTTAAAAAAGCACGCGATCTGGGAAAACCAGTTGTTAATGTACAGTGGTTAAATGAAATAATTTTTGGCCACTTTTCTTGCATTTATCAACCGGATTTACCGAAATTTCAACAGTTTAATATGGGAAATCCTTTTAAAATTGAATACGTATTAATAATGCATTTGATGGGTATGTATGGAAAAAAATGAATACCAACTATTTCCTTTTGAACTGAATTAAACAATTTTCTTTTACATTTCGTAGTACCTTGGAAAATGCCAATACAAGTTCCGCAGGAATTAATCGAAAAAGTAGCATCTGGTTCTGCGTCTCATATCAATAAACGAAAACGTTCGAGGCCTAGTACGTCTGGTATTATGGATATGGATCAGGAAAATTCCGAAGCTCTTTTGAATGATATAGCGGTCACTAATCCTAATCCTCCTCCTATTGAATCTCGTCCATTAGTATTATTTTCCGGTTTTGTTAATCCAATAGCAGAACAGAAGGTATAAATTTTTAAACATTTTATATCGGCTCGGTAATTTGTAATGTTTTTGCATTAATGATCGTTTACATTCTATTTTTATTTCGCAGATGGTGAAACAGTTAGGTGGTGAATTAGCTAAATCATGTCGAGATGCTACTCATTTAGTTATGAATAAACCTGTTAGAACCTATAAACTGTTATGTTGTATTTCTACGTGTAAACATATAGTAAATGTTAATTGGCTTAAAGATTCATACAACCACAACACATTCTTAGGTAAATAAACTTAACGCTTGGTTGTATCAGTTCCGTATTTGTACATCTCGTTTATGACATCTTTAATATTGCAGATGAAGCTCCGTATACTATAGAAGAAGTAGAGGTAGAAGGTAGTTCGGTTAAATGTAATGTGAGCAAAATATTACAATCGAAAGAGAGAAATCAGTTATTCAAAGGTAAAATTTTCTATATCACACCCGGCGTAGTTCCTGCGGCTTCTGCTTTAAGAGAGATGATCGAATGTGCCGGAGGTACTGTTGAAAAACAACGTCGCTCATTGAAAAACATTCAAGAAATGAAGCCGAGAACGTATTTACCAATCACCTGCTCCGGAGATTTACATCTTGTTGCGGATTTAATTCAGAGCGATTGTGGTAAGTGAGAATGGTGAATAAGAAGAATTTTCGTTCATATCAATACAGGTGTTTAAAATTTTCTTTCATTTTCAGGCGCTTATAGTGCGGAATTTGTGCTAACCGCTCTCATGACTCAGCACATACAATACGATACTGTCTTCAGACGGACCAAATCTAGTTCTAATCATTTATTGTAGCATATGTGCTTTTAATTTTTGTATATATTTCGTTGTATATTTATTTAATTGTTCTTCATTACGTTGAGCGAGCTCAAATGTGAATGTGAAAATGTGATTTTTGTTTTATAAAAAAAAAAGTTAATAAATTTTGTATGTAAATTGCGAAATGATTTTGATTAATATGACAATAGATATTCAACATTTTAGCACAATCAAATGAGATTTTGAACGAATCTTTCGTCGTGCTCTCATGTTGATGTAATTGAAGGGTATTTGTTAAGCGAGCATCTGTATTTGGGTATTGATGTTGAAAATTTCCGAAAATTTATTTTGATCTTATCATGAAACAATACAGTTCGAAAAAAAAAGAAAAAAATTTAGGTTTTCAAACATTTCATGATGAAAAAGAGGTCATATTCTTCCAAATTTTTTTTACTGAAATATGCCAGTTTTCTGAAAAAACCCATTTCGTTATTCAAACAGTATGAATACATGCCAATTTACATATTTATTTTATCTTCGCTCCTAGTTATAATGAAAATCAAATCGATGCTCTATTGTAATGAAATAATGGTCATTAAGGAGATGACGATGAGTGAACAAAGTGTTTCCGCATGAATTCGTCACATTAAAATGATCAAATTTTTACTTTTTTTTTATCATCTTAGCTTAGTTTATTTGTAATGAAATGATTCTTGATCGCTGACGTTGACCTACAAACGTGATGTAGCTGAGATGTGTTTCATCTGAAATAAGTATTGCTATCTCTGTTTAGTGTTTCTTCATAATTCGTTGCATCCATGCATGTAAAAGCGACAAAATCGCTGAACTTGTTTTTGCTGAAGGTATATCAATACGCCAACATAGTATTTTCCAGTGTTGTAGGAACGAACATAGGTCTGTTCTTGTTCCTGTTCTCGTTCCTAGAAAGACCCAGTCATTTGATCCTGTTCCTGACTCGTTCTTATTCTCAATGTTTCAACTGTTCTCGTTCCGTTCTTCGTTCTTTTAATTCTTTACAATGTTGTTCTCGTTCTGTTCTTTGTTCTTTCAATCCTTTATAATCTCGTTCTTGTTCGTTCTTCGTTCTGTTCTCGTTCTTCAACTTTTCTTTTGTTCTTTCTTTCCTTCTTTTTTTTTTTTTTTTTTTGATAACGTGTTTACAGTTAATGTTGGTGTTGAAATTGAAAATCAATTAATTGAAGCTAATAATTAAAAAAAAATATACTTATACGGGTATATGTAGCACTTGCCTGAAGTATAAATTTCTTATTTTCTCTCTCCCTTCATGATATCTATTAATTTTATAATAAATCATGAACTTTCAAGTTTCAAAAGAACGAAGAACAACAAAAAATTACATCGTTCTTGTTCTTGTTTTTGTACTTCAACATCGTTCATTAGTTGGTTCTCGTTTTGTTCTTTGATCTTTCAGTTTGAAAATATTCTGTTCTCGTTCTGTTCTTTGTTCTTCAGGTATATCACTTTTATGTTCTCGTTCTTGGTCCTGTTCCTCAGGAACAATAAAAATTCTCTGTTCTTATTGTTCTTCGTTCTCGTTTTTTGGTTTGTTCCTACAACACTGCTTTTTTTGTTGATGTATATCACTGCTGGGCGCGTTCAGGTTTTTTTTGAACGGCGTTCGTTCCCGTTCAATGAAATTCTCAAATTTGACGTTCACGTTCCGTTCCGTTCACTATATTGAACCAAATTGAAATTCTTCAAAACATCTGCTTTTCACTTTTACTAAACGCAATTCAACATTAAAATAACGAATAATTAACAGTCAGCCAATTACGCCACGAGAAGTACACCGAATGAATAGTGATAGTGAATACCACGACACAAAACTTGAGAAAGACGAAGTGAAGAAATAGAAAATTGAGAAAAAAAACTAAAAAGGGTAAAAAGACCAGTTTTTCTTGAACGATAAATGAACGGCGTTTAAAATTTACGTTCAAGAAAATAAAACGTTCCGTTCCGTTCCGTTCCAACTTTTATATTTATCCTTCCCGTTCCGTTCATCGTTCGTTCAATTGATAAGAGAATCTCACCCGTTCCGTTCGAACGCGCGTTCCTGAACGCGAACGCGCCCAGCAGTGATGTATATCCGAAATTGAGCACCTAATTCCCTCATCACTCTTTCTACCGACGACGACTGTGGGTTATGGGGGGAAACGTAAGTAGCTATGATTCCTCTTTTTCTACACTCATTTTTCCATCCATCAGTAGCAAATTGGGGTCCATTATCGGTGATGATTTTTTTTATTTTTATTCCTGCTTCTTCAAAATCGTTTACCATACGGTCTAAAATTCTTGTACATTTTTCCAATTTCGCATCAACCATTGTATTCAGCCAAATTTTTTTCGAAAATATATCCTTTGCAACAATAATTGATTTTGGTTTTTTCTTTCTATTGGGTAGTGGTCCATAGATATCCACCGATATAATTTCCCCTTTCTCCCATGCTAATATAGGCGCGTATTGACTTATTTTCTTTTCTCCATAAACCTTGTTCATTTTACATAGTACGCACATTCCTGTAATTAATTTTATATCTTTTAATGAGTTGGGTGAATAATAGAATCTTTTGAAAATTATTTCTAATCTCGCTGAACCCACATGCCATCTTTTCATCGTACATAAAAAGCGAATATGATATAATCGGTAACTACATTATTTCATCATAACTTCAACTTCTTCAACTATTTTAGAAGAAGAATTAAACTTTAACTAACTTTAACTTTAACTTTTTTAACTATAAAGAAGAATTTAACTTTAACCTTAACTCTAAACTTTTATTTTATTTAAGTTAAAATTAGTTTACATCAACTTTAACTATAACTTAAACTTTAAGTGAAAAGAATAAAACTGCAAACTTTAACTCTTATTTTTGTTTTGGAAGACTAAAACTTTAACTGAATTTAACTAATATACGTTTAAGTTAACAGCCCTGCTTATAAGATACTCAGATTTTTGATTATTTTTTCGAAAATTAGTACTTTGAAAGTTCAAATATATTGGTAAGTGATTGAAAATTCGAATAATTAAGTCAATACCTAATACCGCATACATGCTCGTGATATAGGTAACTCTATTTGTGGCATCACCCAAATAACCACACCAGTGACGTCATGACACATAGCTGAATCGATGAGCAATGTGATGGTAAAGTGGCATCAAAAAAAAGATGCCACTTTGTAAAAAGGATGCCCCACTTTACCTGTAGACTACGAAAAATGATGCCACTTTATCCATAGATAAATCTATATTTTTTCTCCACGCGTAGCGCCGGCGAGTATTCATAAAATTCGCTTAAAATTTGGTGAGGAACTCTTCTTGAAAATGCGCAGAAGTACTTTTTTTGTTTTTTCAAAAAATTTCAAAATGGCGGATCACTCAAATTTTGAGGGGGGCTGGAGAAGAGGCAAATAGCTCAAATTTTTCATTTTTGATCTCATATGAAAGAGTGAGTCACGGATACTAACATATCCAAATTTCAGTTTTCTAAGTACATATTGAGAGGAGTTAAATCAAAAAACGGCTTTTTGAGGAAGTTTAAAGTCATGAAATTTCTTGAATCTTCCATATCTCCCCACAAAATCAAGTTAAAGAGATCAAATTTTGTGTGTGAGGTTAGTTGGTGACCACAATATGACCTCTTGAATTTGGATCAAAATGGATTCAAAATGGCGGATTATCAAAATTTTGAGTAGAGCTTGAGGAGTCTCAAGTTGGTAAAAATGTAATTAATATGAATTCATATGGTTATTGGGGATAAGTTGTATACTATATCACGAATTCACTTCCATACATGATGTTGGAGGGGGAAGGCGGGGTTATCAACCTAAAATAGTGGTAGGGGTACAGGAGTGGTCGAAAATTTTTTATTGCTGTGTCATATGATAAAATGAGCCCAAGTGACAAACGTATTTTGATTTTGGCTTCCTCAGTGATTTTGGAGGGGAGTTAGAGCAAAAAATGGCTTTTGGAGGGGAATTTTACTGCAGGAAATTTTATGAATTAGTAAATCAAAACAAGCTCCAATTAAAAACTCAGCTACAGTAATGCGGCATGGCTGCTTACGTTTTTTTTTTTTTTTTTTACTTGTAGTGAGTTGAATAAATGCTATTAGATACATTAAACTATTTTGTATTTTGTATTTCTTCTTATTTGAAAAATGAGATACACATACATTCAGTATACCTATACATCTTTATAGGAATGCTTCCCATCATCTATATGAAGGAGCAGATTGAGCACCAGTTAGAAAGACTATCCGCCACGTTTCCTAAGGAGCTTAGGGCATTTGCACTCACTCTTCACTTTTATAGCGCGAAAGCTTATAATTATGTTTGGAAGATGTGGGACTCAACACTCGGAAAGTAGTATGGTAGAATTCATGACTTTCCAAGACTAACGAAGGAGTCATTTACGGCTCTGAAAGCTAAGACTGAATTGAGCAGAGAAGTAATCGATGAAAATTGTGAAGTTAAAATAGTTACTGAAATAAATCCTGTATGCTGTGTGTTGTTGGTAGATGAAATTTCTATTAAAACCCTCATATCACAACATATGTCAAAAACGACATTAAATGTAAAAATTTGAAATTATTTCCCTACATAATATCAAAAACGACATTTTTGGATATTTTCAAATCATTATATATGTATTTTTCGACATTATGTTGTCATTTTCTTTTTTTTTTTTTGAACAATCATGTCCTTTTTGACATCATGTTGGGCGTAATGCGTTGCTTTGTGAGGGTTAAACAAATAAATTCCTCATTAAACTTCGCACATTTATTATCATACTTGAAAGAGATTCTCTTTTCAGGTTGAAGAAGTTGAAGTTAGTTAGCATTATTAGCTTTGTCTTAGTAAGTATTACTCTTGTTGAATTCTAGAAATGGAGTTGATATGTTCAAAAATCTTCATAACGTTTTTTAGGCCAATTATTAGACCCTTGAAGCCAGTATATTCACTTGTCAATAATGGAATTTTGCCTTCCTTATCAAATGATAGTCTTTCAATGTATTCAGTAAACAGTTGAACACACTCCAGAAGCAGTTTCTTCTTATTACTACACACTACTTTTTAGTGGGGTTTTTTGAAGAATTTACTTCGAACGTTTAGTATGTCAAAAATGTTGTTGAAAGTTTTACAAAATTTTGCGGTAGCTTGACATTCTTTGAAATTTGGGTGTAGCATGCCATCCTTCACCCAGTTGGGTGAAAATTCGCCTATACGCTACTAAAATCGCGGTTAATCGCGTTATTCCTCGGAAATTTCGCGCATAAAATCGCCAAAAGCAGCAACCAGCGTGATTTATATCGCTGATCGCTGTTTACAGCGATTCAAATATCGCTAGTCGCTAATTATGGTGATATAAAATAATATTATCGCTTATAAATTCGCGCTAACGGGCGATATTACCAGCGAAAAAAACTACAGTTGATTTGTTCAAAAAATCGCCCATATATTCGCTTAATATTTCGCCTTTGCGCGAGTTCGTTAATTTTTAAATAGAATCGTGCACGTTATACCGATACAATAAATAAGTGTGGTAGTGTGCGTATATTAGAGACGCTATCAAGTACCAACGTATTATTATACGCGCGCCTAAGCATCAATAACGAGAACATTATTGTGCGACTTATCGTATATGTTTTTAAATTTTATTTTTTTAATTTACATATATTTGAGTGCCCATTATCATGTCTGGAGGAAGTGGGTAAGTATTTATGAATTTTCAATACATATTACATGTATAAATAGATAAACTTATTGGTAGGTACCTACTTTATAAATAAATATACTCGAATTTTCCGTCAATTTTTTATTTAATTTAATAATATTTTTATATTACATTAGGAAAGGAAATAAGGAATATTATTTTGACGGGAAACGAGTAGGAAGGAGCTCGTTTTACGCAAAAAGAAAACGGGATGCTGAATCGTCAGAGTCTGAGGTATAGTGATAGAAAAAAATTTCTATCAGTGTCTAATACGTATTTTGATAAGTTTTAAGAAATGACATATATTTTCAGTCGTCGAATTCATCAGGGGAAAAGTCCTCTTCTCCAACAGTAGCACCTTCACATGTAATGATACGTTGAAGAGAGGGGAAAAGGTACTAAATAAGGGGGAAGATATTGATAATACGGGTAAGTATAACCATTGCTGTAAGATAATTTTTTTAAGACTTTGACGATGAAATCATTTGATATTAATATTTTTTCACATTTTTTTGTTGAAGTCGATAAGTAATGTCACTGATGACAGCATGATGATGACTCAACCATCAACACCATCACCTGTGGTGCCTGCTGAGTCGAATAATTCATCTGCTATCAACAAGACGCTAAGTTTTAGTGACTTTTAAATAAATATACTTATAATTATGAATCTGCATGGTTTGATTTTTTTCTTTGTGACTCTTCTCCTCCGCAACTACACTGGTTCGATTTTAACAAAATTTTGGATTTCAGTTCGAATTAACATTTAGGGATTTTTAATCATAATCTGCACTCCCAACCCCAAAATTGAGGAGGGAGGAAGGTCAACATTTTGAATAGGGCTCCACATATTTTTTCATGTACTTATTACCAGTGTTGTAGGAACGAACATAGGTCTGTTCTTGTTCCTGTTCTCGTTCCTGGAAAGACCCAGTCATTTGATCCTATTCCTGATTCGTTCTTATTCTCAAATTTTCAACTGTTCTCGTTCCGTTCTTCGTTCTTTTAATTCTTTATAATGTTGTTCTCGTTCTGTTCTTTGTTCTTTCAATCCTTTATAGTCTCGTTCTTGTTCGTTCTTCGTTCTGTTCTCGTTCTTCAACTTTTCTTTTGTTCTTTCTTTCTTTCTTTTTTTTTTGATAACGTGTTTACAGTTAATGTTGTTGTTGAAATTGAAAATCAATTAATTGAAGCTAATAATTAAAAAAAAAAATACTTATATGGGTATATGTAGCACTTGCCTGAAGTATAAATTTCTTATTTTCTCCTTCCTTTCATGATATCTATTAATTTTATAATAAATCATGAACTTTCAAAAGAACGAAGAACAACAACAAAATACATCGTTCTTGTTCTTGTTTTTGTACCTCAACATTGTTCATTAGTTGGTTCTCGTTTTGTTCTTTGATCTTTCAGTTTGAAAATATTCTGTTCTCGTTCTGTTCTTTGTTCTTCAGGTATAACACTTTTATGTTCTCGTTCTTGGTCCTGTTCCTCAGGAACAATAAAAATTCTCCGTTCTTGTTGTTCTTCGTTCTCGTTCTTTGGTTTGTTCCTACAACACTGCTTATTACGATATTTTTCATTTTTGGGGCACCTTTACCCGTCAGATTTGACTCGTAAAATCAAAAATCTCTTAATGGTTTTCGACCATATTTGGGGAGGGGGTAAACAAAACCCAGAATTTCTTCATTTTTTCTTCCTTTTAATTTTTGGTTGTACATGGAATATTTTCGTTGCGCTCGCGTTTCGTTACGCTCAAGATACACGATTTAAACATATTTGACCTTGAACATTCGCGTTGATATATGTTCTAAAATATAAAAATGTTCAAACCCGTTAAAAAGGGTATGAATTACGCGATTTTTTTTTTCTAATGTGCTTCTCATACACTGTATTTTCTCTTTATGAACTTTAATTTTTTCCAACTCGAAATAAATGCACATTTTAACAGTTTTTCAAAATATGGCCAACTTCTGAAAAAATGAGCTAGAAAAAATTACATTCGCGCATATAGTTTTGCAATAGGATAAAAATTATTTAAATCGTAGGATTTGAGTAGTTATAAGTCTTAAATTACTCATTATGCCATAATGACGCCAAATAAAATGAAATAGGTGATATATTTTTTTCCATGAAAGGGAATTTCGCATTTGGGGTGTTAAAATCAGTTAGACACAGTGTATAAAAAATTAAAGTATTAAAATAAAAATATATATTATGTTCTATGTTCATGCGCCAATAATATATATCATTGACTTTTATATATAGACTGCTAATGCACATTAGCTTAATTGTCCCCGACATTGAAATTTTATAAGTCGCGATATGCATTATACGCATGCGCGAGTCTTGAATTTATAAACATAACATCTGTATAATATGTTTTAATTGGTTATAATCTGTTATAATCAACCATATGATAACTGATTATAAACTCCGCTCATGCGCACTACGCATTTCGAGACTTATATTGAGTTGTATGTCGGGGACACCGTTTTACATTACACTTATGCAGTCATTAGCAGTCTATATATGAAAGTCAATGATATATATATGCGTATATTTGTAATGTTGAAAAGGAGAAAATTCGCTCTAAAATTCGCTAGCGATTTCCGTGGACTAATCGCTAGTCTTTTCTGCCTATAATTTCGCTGGTAAATTCGCGTGAAATATCGCGGTTGCGCGTCGCGGTTCATTTTAATAGCGACTGCGCATCTAAATTCGCGTTTTATTTCGCTAAGCGATATTTCGGGCGATTATAGGTGCGCAGTCGCTATTAAAATGAACCGCGACGCGCAACCGCGATATTTCACGCGAATTTACCAGCGAAATCATAGGCAGAAAAGACGGGCGATTAGTCCACGGAAATCGCTAGCGAATTTTAGAGCGAATTTTCACCCAACTGGGCAGCCACATCAGCTCATCGCCAATGGAATCACTGAGTATCTGCACTGCTTAAATGAGTATTCATTTTATTCTCTTTAAATTTTAGGTGACGATTATATAATGGTCTTTTTTCGCCTGTTGTATTCCTAACCAATTTTATCATGTTTGTATGGTCTAGATAGATGAATATTATTTCATTTGTTGAAGGGTGTTGGAAACGAGCAGGTTCTCACACATCATAATGTTGCATCCTATGCCATATCAAATGTTAAAGCAACAACATATACATGAACAGCAGCTAATTCTTTCAAACATACAGTAACCAGACTCGCGCGTTCAGCTCCAGATAGAGATTTTATGAGGAAATAACCAACAGGAATCTTCCATCCTTCTTTAAGATTATTTAATAGAAAAACTAGAGCATTAGTTGCCTTTGGTACTTGATCTGAGAATTCGGGTATCGATGTTCTTAGCTTTTCATAGCCATATTATGATCATTTTCAACATATTCCTTAATGACTTTTATAAGAATTTACATAATCGTGATCAATAACTATCATACCATGTTGGAAGATCTTCTGGAATTGTGATTTCTTCTGTGGTTTTTTCCGTAGTGTGCTGGGTAGAGAAAACTATGGAAAATATGTTCTTAGGCGAAATGGAAGGAGTCTTTAGTATGAAGTTTTTCAACGCCTGAATTCGTTGTAAACAAATTGATAACTTTATAAGTTCAGGAAAATTATGGCTATAATCTGTTGATGTCTCTAGTGATTGCGATGGACTGTTATGGAAAAGGAAATTAGAAGCTATCACTCCTGCCATAATATCCTGGGTAAAATGTACGAAATTCTTGCCTTTATGGTTATATATTTTGACCAAAAAAAGTTTCAATTTCTTAAACTCGGGTAGTGGTAATGATTCTATGCTAGTGTGTTCTATAAACTCCATAACAAAGATCATAATTTCAAAATCTGTTGGATACCTTTTGCTTTTAGATATTTGTCTGAATTCATCTGTAATAGTGGATGAGGCCAGTGTAATTAAGCTTTTGCGTTTTGCATCAAATCGTATATTGTAAGGTTCCAACTTCGTATTTACATAACTTTCAGGATTTTCCATAAATACCTTGTAAGCATTCATGTAAGCGGATCCGAAAATAGTTTTTAGTTTCCTTGGAGAGTCTAACTCATACCCACGCTGCTCAATAAGGACTTCTTTCATAAAATCCTTCAGACTTCTGTAGATTAACATACATTGGTATTGAGTAATTTGCTCATGGAATTTTGAATATAAGTTTTCCTGTTCGTAGGATTTAGACGACAATAAGTAATTTTGGGATGATAATACGAAGTTTAGGGACGACAAGTTCTGGAGTTGAAATGACATTTGTTGGTGTTGAGACGACATTTGTTGGTGTTGAGACGACATTTGTTGGTGCTGAGACGATACTTTAGAAAACGTAGATAATACTGAGCGATAGTTCCTCAACAACGCCCGATAGTTGTAACGGGTGGACGTGTACCACTTACGAGTTATCTTTTCTTCAGTGTGATTTATTTTGAAGAAAATCACTATAATCATCACGAACAACGATTTTATGAATATCATCATGCACGCTTATTTTGCACAGAGTTAAATTGAAATGTTTGAAGGAATTGTAGTTTGAGCGAAGGCACAGCGTTGAAAAAATTTTTAATTTTGAAAAATAGATACCTATAACAAATGACCTTTGGTGATCTTATCCATGATAACATGTATCTGATAAAGGTAGTACTTATGCGGACTATCATATTAATTTTAATTATTAACTCAAAATTAATTAGCTACTTTGGAATGAATTAATGAAAATATATTTTTCACATCTGATACACATTTCAACATCTTATATTTTTGCAATAGAAAAAAAATCCTTCCATAAGGAAAAATTTTTTACAATAAGAAATAATTTCATAGTCTCAAATACTTTATACTTAAGGGTATATTTCACATACACGTGTTTTTTTTTTAGTATAACTAAGCTTTGCAGACACTCTATGTTATCTATGATATGGGTAATTCTCTGAAAATGTCCATATTTCTGTAATCGATGTTTTTTTTGAAGAATTACGCTACAATTGAATTTTTTTTTTTTCTATATTTATATGAGTATCTCCTCTAACTTTCCCATCGATTGAAATTGTCCTCCACCCCCCCTAAATGGGGTTTTTTTCAACCCAAAGGTCAAAAGTTCTTAGGCCGTGGCATGTAAATGGTCACGTCTTGAATTTTCAATGTCACATAAATGATATTAAATTAATATTTTTTTGAGGAAAAACTTAGCAAAGTTGCTCAGGATAGTTGAGTGTGTATGTTAACGCTCAAAATGATGTCCAAAGTTTCCCTGCTTGACCTCCAGGAAGGTTCAAAGACCTGTAAATGGTTTATACACTCCTAGGCCGTGGCGTTTTTTGTTTGCTTCTCCTGCGGCAATGATTTTATAATTCGTTTTTCTTTGCGGTCACAATGCTTCCTTGACGTCATGAGAATACACTGCCAGCATTCGAAATGTGAAATGTCATTTATTTATCACAGTCGGAAAGCAAAATTCGTAAAAATTGTTGATTCCCGGTTTTTGTGGTATTAGGCCGTGGCTTATTCTAACTCACGAGGGAATGGTCAGAACTGTCCATCGCCAATCTCTTTGGTAGGTAGCCTATCTTGTAGTACTTGAGGAGTAAACCAACGCGCCATATTCAGTTTCTCGGAAACGAAGCTTATTTAGAGAAGCAGGGTTGCCAAATGTTGAAAATCAAAAATTCCTTATTATTTGAAAAAATATTTCTTAATGTTAATCATTGAAAATTGTAGAACTATTTAATAAAAGTCATGTCATGTTTTCATATCGGAGGAAGAAAAGTGTACTTATAAAGGTATACCTATAATTTTGATCATTATTTACTTTTTTGGCGGGTAAATGATAATTTGAATTTTTCGTTTCTTCTTTATTTGTTGTTGTTCATTTGTATTTTTTTAATGTTAATTTAGATGATAAATTGAAGAAATAGTTCACTTCTATGCTTAAACAATTGACGAAGTTATATATTTTACATAAAATTAAATGTGTAAATGATGATTTATATCAAGGAAATGATACACACACAATACTTTTTCACAGTTTTCCCACGCGCATTAATTTCATAATTATATGATGCCGCCCTTCTACACATTAATTGGTCTCCTCAAATGTGAAGCAGACATCGCAGTTATAAATTTATTATAGACATGTTCAACAGTTATAATAACCAAATGAACGTAAAAATAAATAATTCGTTCATCTGATGTATCAATTTTAAAAGAATGCTTAGCACATATAAATGTAAAAATATTGTTTTATCGATTGTTTAAACATAGAAGTGAATTATTTCTTTAATTTATCACCTGAATTAGCATTAAAAAAATAATAATAAACAACAACAAATAAAAAAGAAACGAAAAATTCAAATTACCATTTACCCGCCAAAAAAGTAAATAATGATCAAAATTATAGGTATACCTTTATAAGTACACTTTTCTTCCTCCGATATGAAAACATGACACGACTTTCTATTAAATAGTTCTAAAATTTCCAATGTTTAACATTGAGAAATATTTTTTTTAAATAATAAGGAATTTTTGATTTTCAACATTTGGCAACCCTGCTTCTCCAAATAAGCTTCGTTTCCGAGAAACTGAATATGGCGCGTTGGTTTACTCCTCAAGTACTACAAGATAGGCTACCTACCAAAGAAATTGGCGATGGACAGTTCTGACCATTCCCTCGTCAGCCATCAAATGTCCTAGGAACCTGGAACAAAAGGGATATCGAAGATTAGTAAGTACATATAATATTCACCTATTCAATATTCTCTTAAATTAACTGTTAAAAGCTCCTTAATAAATTTTTGGCGAATTCTCTTAGGCCGTGGCTGGTTGGTTTTCATCTTAGGCCGTGGCGAAGTGTTTTTTTTTACGACCACGGCCTAGGAATTAGTGTCTTTTTGCCATTCTAAATCAATTTTAATGGGGATACACTAACAAAGATGTTATTAATTTAGGTGTTAATGGCTGTCTCTCGAAAAAAGACACTAGTTCTTAGGCCATGGTCATAAAAAGACACTTCGCCACGGCTCAAGATTAAAACCAACCAGCCACGACCTGAGAGAATTCGCCAAAAATTTACTAAGGAGCTCCTAACAGTCAGTTTAAGAGAATATTGAATAGGTGAATATTATATGTACTTACTAATCTTCGATATCCCTTTTGTTTCAAGTTCCTAGGACGTCTTACGTCTGAGTTACAATAAGCCACAAAATCGAGAATCAACAGCCACGGCCTAAGAAGTTCTTAGGTTTTGGGTAATAAAATTTCAAAAAGTCCCCCTACCCCCCAGGGGGACATGACTTGAGCCGAATGGCATATGGGAACCAAAATTGATAACGTTAAAAAAGTGATATTTTTTAGAGTAAAATTCTTCGTGAGTTTCTTATGAAAACTTTTGAAATTTGAAAATAAAGAAGATAAGACACTTCTCTTTAATTTATTCACAACGAAAAATTCAAATTTTAATTTATAAGAAAGTTATAAGCTGTGAAATATGGCCGCCTCAAAAGCCAATTTACTTTTGCGTTTTTCTCGACAAATAATCACTTAATCAAAAAAACCTTCTGTGAATCTTATTATACCCAGTTGGGTGAAAATTCGCTCTAAAATTCGCCAGCGATTTCCGTGGACTAATCGCCCGTCTTTTCTGCCTATAATTTCGCTGGTAAATTCGCGTGAAATATCGCGGTTGCGCGTCGCGGTTCATTTTAATAGCGACTGCGCATCTAAATTCGCGTTTTATTTCGCTAAGCGATATTTCGGGCGATTATAGGTGCGCAGTCGCTATTAAAATGAACCGCGACGCGCAACCGCGATATTTCACGCGAATTTACCAGCGAAGTTATAGGCAGAAAAGACAAGCGATTAGTCCACGGAAATCGCTAGCGAATTTTAGAGCGAATTTTCTCCTTTTCAACATTACAAATATACGCATATATATATTGGCGCATGAACATAGAACATAATATATATTTTTATTTTAATACTTTAATTTTTTATACACTGTGTCTAACTGATTTTAACACCCCCAAGTGCGAAATTCCCTTTCATGGAAAAAAATATATCACCTATTTCATTTTATTTGGCGTCATTATGGCATAATGAGTAATTTAAGACTTATAACTACTCAAATCCTACGATTTAAATAATTTTTATCCTATTGAAAACTATATGCGCGAATGTAATTTTTTCTAGCTCATTTTTTCAGAAGTTGGCCATATTTTGAAAAACTGTTAAAATGTGCATTTATTTCGAGTTAAAAAAATTAAAGTTCATAAAGAGAAAATACAGTGTATGAGAAGCACATTAGAAAAAAAAATCGCGTAATTCATACCCTTTTTAACGGGTTTGAACATTTTTATATTTTAGAACATATATCAACGCGAATGTTCAAGGTCAAATATGTTTAAATCGTGTATCTTGAGCGTAACGAAACGCGAGCGCAACGAAAATATTCCATGTACAACCAAAAATTAAAAGGAAGAAAAAATGAAGAAATTCTGGGTTTTGTTTACCCCCTCCCCAAATATGGTCGAAAACCGTTAAGAGATTTTTGATTTTACGAGTCAAATCTGACGGGTAAAGGTGCCCCAAAAATGAAAAATATCGTAATAAGAACATGAAAAAAATGTGGAGCCCTATTCAAAATGTTGACCTTCCTCCCTCCTCCATTTTGGGGTTGGGAGTGCAGATTATGGTTAAAAATCCCTAAATGTTAATTCGAACTGAAATCCAAAATTTTGTCAAAATCGAACCAGTGTAGTTGCGGAGGAGAAGAGTCACAAAGAAAAAAATCAAACCATGCAGATTCATAATTATAAGTATATTTATTTAAAAGTCACTAAAACTTAGCGTCTTGTTGATAGCAGATGAATTATTCGACTCAGCAGGCACCACAGGTGATGGTGTTGATGGTTGAGTCATCATCATGCTGTCATCAGTGACATTACTTATCGACACTTCAACAAAAAAATGTGAAAAAATATTAATATCAAATGATTTCATCGTCAAAGTCTTAAAAAAATTATCTTACAGCAATGGTTATACTTACCCGTATTATCAATATCTTCCCCCTTATTTAGTACCTTTTCCCCTCTCTTCAACGTATCATTACATGTGAAGGTGCTACTGTTGGAGAAGAGGACTTTTCCCCTGATGAATTCGACGACTGAAAATATATGTCATTTCTTAAAACTTATCAAAATACGTATTAGACACTGATAGAAATTTTTTTCTATCACTATACCTCAGACTCTGACGATTCAGCATCCCGTTTTCTTTTTGCGTAAAACGAGCTCCTTCCTACTCGTTTCCCGTCAAAATAATATTCCTTATTTCCTTTCCTAATGTAATATAAAAATATTATTAAATTAAATAAAAAATTGACGGAAAATTCGAGTATATTTATTTATAAAGTAGGTACCTACCAATAAGTTTATCTATTTATACATGTAATATGTATTGAAAATTCATAAATACTTACCCACTTCCTCCAGACATGATAATGGGGCACTCAAATATATGTAAATTAAAAAAATAAAATTTAAAAACATATACGATAAGTCGCACAATAATGTTCTCGTTATTGATGCTTAGGCGCGCGTATAATAATACGTTGGTACTTGATAGCGTCTCTAATATACGCACACTACCACACTTATTTATTGTATCGGTATAACGTGCACGATTCTATTTAAAAATTAACGAACTCGCGCAAAGGCGAAATCTTAAGCGAATATATGGGCGATTTTTTGAGCAAATCAACTGTAGTTTTTTTCGCTGGTAATATCGCCCGTTAGCGCGAATTTATGAGCGATAATATTATTTTATATCACCATAATTAGCGACTAGCGATATTTGAATCGCTGTAAACAGCGATCAGCGATATAAATCACGCTGGTTGCTGCTTTTGGCGATTTTATGCGCGAAATTTCCGAGGAATAACGCGATTAACCGCGATTTTAGTTGCGTATAGGCGAATTTTCACCCAACTGGGTAGGTGTATATTTCAAATTTCAAGTGAAACGGATGAATAGTATTTGAGGATCAAAGATGTATGAAAATGGCCATTTAGCAGGCAAATCAATATGCAATCGTGTATATAGAATAGACCCTTAACCATAGAAAAAAAGATCACATTATAAATAATATCTCAAAAATGCAAGTATCACATAATGTTGGCATTTTTCCTCTTTTCATCCTCGATGAATACATTATGACAGAGAATTTTTTATCTAAAAAAAAAGAAAGGAATTAAAAAAATTAAAAAACAAGAAAATAAATAAACGAAGTAGGTAAAGTTTTTATCAGTGTTGTAGGAACAAACCAAAGAACGAGAACGAAGAACAACAAGAACGGAGAATTTTTATTGTTCCTGAGGAACAGGACCAAGAACGAGAACATATAAGTGATATACCTGAAGAACAAAGAACAGAACGAGAACAGAATATTTTCAAACTGAAAGATCAAAGAACAAAACGAGAACCAATTAATGAACAATGTTGAGGTACAAAAACAAGAACAAGAACGATGTATTTTGTTGTTGTTCTTCGTTCTTTTGAAAGTTCATGATTTATTATAAAATTAATAGATATCATGAAAGGAAGGAGAAAATAAGAAATTTATACTTCAGGCAAGTGCTACATATACCCATATAAGTATTTTTTTTTTAATTATTAGCTTCAATTAATAGATTTTCAATTTGAACAACAACATTAACTGTAAACACGTTATCAAAAAAAAAAAAGAAAGAAAGAAAGAACAAAAGAAAAGTTGAAGAACGAGAACAGAACGAAGAACGAACAAGAACGAGACTATGGATTGAAAGAACAAAGAACAGTGTCGCGACCAGCGCGATCTAGCGTTTGGTAACTAAGCTAATGGGAACTAAGCTAATTGTAACTTGGTAACTGTAATGTAAATGGAGGACGTAAAATAAAGAGAAGCATTTTAGATGAGATAATTTTTATTTCTCTCGTTTATTAGTTTTATTGTACATTATTTCAAACATGAAGCTGCTGAACGAGACATGGTAGCAGAGACTTCAAGATCGCGGTAATTATGTGGCGAACTGAATTCCAACCCACTATTCGGCGGTTAGAGGCTAAGCTCCTCGTGGCGAAGCAACAACTTTCAAATAAGGACACGTCACCTACTACTCTAAAAGTATCGCTGTCCATCCTCACTAAACTTGTTGCTAAACTAGACCAGCTGAAAATTGACGCTGAAGCCGCATCTACTCGAAAGCAAAAAGTGTATGAAGAATTCGAAATAGTAAGTGCTACTGAACTACTACTCGATGCGGTGGAAGTCATAGCACAACTTGAAATATTAATAAACAAAGATGATGTTTGCCAATCAACTCCGATACCTCAAGCACAAAATGCAAATAATCGTAGCGACTTTACTAGACTACCAAAGCTTGAATTAAAAAAATTCAGCGGTGATATCACTACTTTCAATGAATTTTATGAAACTTTCAAAATTGCAGTTGATAATACTCAACTCGACCCAATACAAAAATTTGTTTACTTGAAGACATCACTAATAAATGATGCTGAAAAACTAATTGCTGGACTTCCAACTACTAAAGAAAACTATGAAGTAGCGAAAAAATTGCTTGTCGAAAAATATGGTAATAAGCAGCATACAATTCAACGCCTTTATCATACGCTCAATGCTATGCCAAAAGCAACAAAGCAAACATTACGTCAAACCTACGATAATCAAGAATCTATACTACGCTCTCTTGAAGCCATGAATGAAATCGTAGAAGGCGGTGCTTTACTATCCATGCTGTCAAAGAAGTACCCAGACGAAATTTTACTGCAGGTATTCGAAGAAATAAAGGCTGATGAAATGACTGTAGCATCACTACGAACCTCTATTAAAAATATAGTAACGCGTCGAGAGAAACTAACCATTTTCTCAACCCCAGCTGCAAATATGGGAACAACTTCGAATCAAGAAAAACATTTCGCTACTACTGAAGCGCTTTTTACCTATCCAAAGTCCCAAGGTAAGCGCTCAAAAACTTGTCGTTACTGCGGAAAGGCTCATTATTCAGATTCTTGTGATGAGTATACAACTATCGAGCAGCGAAAAGAAAAAATTAAAGGTTCATGTTTTATATGCCTTTTAGAAGGGCATAATTTGAAGAAATGTAGAGTAGTGAAGCCCTGCGTATACTGTAAAAAATCTAAGAATCATCACCGGAGTCTGTGCCCTCAACAGTTTGGAGATAACAAAAAAGACAACAAATCGAATGAAACTAAAGGCGATTCTACGGTATCCTGCCTAGCCTCTACAGTCTGCTTACAGACATCAAATACTTTATTAACAGCTTCTGCAGTAGTTCAAAATGGTTCAAAAAAAGTGAAAATTCGACTCATTTTTGATAATGGCAGCGCTCGATCCTACATCACTGAAAAGCTATTTCAACAACTTGAATTACAAAGCGAATACTCAGAGGCATTACAAATATCAACATTTGGTAAGCGGAAATCTATTTCTGTAAATACGAAGGTGTCGACTTTACTCTTTGACTATATAGTATATGGACCAAGCTAGGTATTAGGTGATTTTAGATAAATCATTCGTCAGACATCCTATTGGGAAAGAACGCTTCTGATTGGATAATTCGTTATCAGTAAACAACTTTCAGTAAAGAAATAAAATGAAAATACACCTTAACTCCAGAGTAAATCAATACACCTTAAAGTGTAAATAACAAGTTCATAATTTTGATTTGTGATTCACATTGTAGTACAAGAATAGCTCCACATTGCGATGATTTTATCATAGAGAATATAGATTAACCAATCAGAAGCGTTCTTTCCCAGTAGGATGTCTGACGATAGCTTTTACATTATAACTTGGTCCATATACTATATAGTCAAAGACTTTACTACTACAATTAGCGAGCGGCAAATTTTGCTCCATTTCCGCGAATGTTGTTCCAATAATCTGCGAAGATTTTAATGTTCGCTATCCTGAGGCTGTAAAGAAAACTGCGAGGGAGAAAGGGCTTCATCTAGCTTCTGATAACGACGATACAAACAGCATCGATCTGCTTGTTGGCCTAGACTACTACTTCCATCTCGTCACAGATCAAAGACTCGAAGCAGAAGGTTCACTCCTTATTAAATCAAAACTCGGCTGGCTGGTAGCAGGTAACGTCATGGCTGTCGCGGGTAACGTTGCAGGTAATTCTAATAGTAAAAGTTTGCTATGCCTTCTTATCAGAGAACATGATATCGCAACTAAACATGATATCAGTCAATTATGGGATTTGGATACTATTGGTATCAAAATGGTAAAAAATGATACTGAAGAAGAGGAGGCATTAACTTCATTTTATGAATCTATCACTTATGAAGAAGGTAGTTATAGTGTTTCGTGGCCATGGAAATCAGTTCCCCCTGACTTACCTTCGAATTATCAGTTAGCATTTGGTCGTTTGAAAACATTATATAAACGTTTAGATAAACCATTGCTCGAAAAGTATGATAAAATCATACATCAACAATACGAAGCAGGAATGGTTGAAATAACTGAAAAGTCTTCGACTAATGTTTGCCATTACTTGCCACATCATCCGGTTATTACTCCAGATAAATCGACGGATTGTCGTATTGTGTATGACGGTTCAGCCAAAAGTAAGAAAACAAATAAGAGCCTTAACGATTGTTTATACAAGGGAAAAGTTCTATTAGAAAAGACTTGTGCATTACTTTTACGCTTTCGCTTTCATGAGTTTGGAGTAATTGCAGATATAGAAAAAGCATTTCTCAGAATCGGTTTACACACTAAAGATAGAGATACAACTCGCTTTTTATGGCTAAAAGACGTAAATATGGCACCAACTGAAGAAAACCTGCAAATTTTTCGTTTCACGAAAATACCATTTGGAATTATTAGTTGTCCATTTTTGTTAGGTGCTACAATCCACCATCATCTTGTCAACACCAACTCTACCTTTGCTAATGAAATACTACCCGACTTTTACGTAGATAACCTTATCACAGGTATTGCAACAGTTAGCGATGGAACAAAATTATACACAGAAGCGAAGAAAATATTTGCGAATGCTTCGATGAATCTACGTCAGTGGAAATCCAACTCCAGTGATTTAAATGCATTTTTTGCAGCAAATAACGATGAACTACTTAATGAAAATGTTTCTGTGCTTGGTATTAATTGGAATACTAATGCAGATATTTTCACCATAAAAACTTGTATTAAGAAAGAAAATACTACGAAACGCGGCATTTTAAAAGTATCATCAGCTGTATATGATCCAATGGGATTTTTTTCACCCGTATTATTACCCGCTAAATTATTAATCAAGAAATTATGGCATCTCAAAATGGAATGGGATCAAGAACTGAATACAGAAGATGCTCTAACTTGGTATAAAATTTTTCTTGAACTTTCGCGTATTAATGAATATAAAATTCCTCGTTTCGTTGGTAAAGTAGTTGGAGAAACTTCTCTTCACGTATTTGTAGATGCATCGATAGAAGCATATGGTGCAGTAGCGTATCTACGTACTGAAGGTAAAAATTCGACTGAAATACGTTTATTATTTGCAAAGGCAAGAGTAGCGCCTGAAAAAGGTACGCTATCTATTCCCAGACTAGAATTAATTGCAGCAGTTATTGGAGTACGAATTGTAAACTTTATACAAACTTCACTCTCGCAACTTATAACCATAAACGAAACCTTTTTATGGTCAGATTCGCGATGTGTACTCAGCTGGATCAATGCAAAGAAAGTACTCCCTTCATTTGTTGAGCATCGAGTTCGTGAAATTCGGCAATATAAACAAATTCAGTTTTGTTATGTACCCTCTACTAGTAATCCAGCAGATATTGCTTCGAGAGGATGTACTATGGAAGAATTACAAAAATCAATCTGGTGGTTTGGACCTCCATTCTTAAAATTAAAGCGTGATGAATGGCCAAAAAACCAACACTCTACAAATCAAGAAGCCGTAGAAGAAAGTTTTTCTAATGAAAAAACTACCGTACTCTTGCAACCAGATATAAAAAATGATTCCCCGTTGGGATTACAGATTGACGAAATCTCTACCCTTCATGAACTTTTAACGCAAACTGCTTACCGTTTGAGAGGTGGTAATTTAATTTCAAATTCCGAAAATGTTACTACTGAGGAAATGCGTACTGCATCAATATTTTGGATAAAAATTACTCAACAAACCTATTTTCCTGAAATTGTGTCGTCAGAATCGTTCCGTACATTTCAAAGCAAAAAACTAAAACATCAATTTGGACTTTGGAAAGACTTGGATGGAATTTGGAGGTGTAAAGGCCGTATCATTTTTGCTGAATTATCTGAAGATGAAAAATTTCCTGTATTACTACCTTCTAAGGGTAAATTTGTAACCTTGCTCATTTTACATTATCACGAAAAGCTTCATCATGCTGGCGTCTCCCAAACATTATGTGAAATACGTAAATCTTATTGGATTTTACGAGGACGTGCAACGGTTTTCCGCACTTTGAAAAAAGCTTGTATCAACTGTAGATACTTTCAATGTTACCCTTATAAAGCTCCTCAAGAACCTCCTCTTCATAAATTTCGAGTGACTGAAGGTCCACCATTCAGTACTACAGGCTTGGACGTTTTTGGGCCCTTATTTGTAAATTCAAGAAAAAATGATAAACCACAAAAGAAAGTATGGTGCCTTTTGTTTACCTGTTTAACTACAAGGGCAGTACATTTGGAGCTCTTATCAGACTTAACTAGCGAAGAATTTATCTTGAGTTTCAAATCATTTGTTGCGCGTAGACAAAAACCAGACCTGTGCATCTCTGATAATGCACCTCAATTTAAACTTACCGATACAATTTTCGCTAAAATGTATGCCGAAATATTAACAAGTGAAGAAACGTTGTCGTATTTAGCGGAATCAAAAATAACTTGGAAGTTTATTCCACCAAATGCTCCATGGATGGGTGGAACATGGGAGCGTCTAATCGGCACTGTAAAAACATCGCTGAGAAAGACATTATTCAAAACTTCTGTCACTAAGCGGCAATTACAAGCCTTATTAACGGAAATTGAAGCGGTGGTAAATTCTAGACCACTCCTTTATGTCGGAGAACAGTATCCTGATGAAATTTTAACACCAGCACGACTTTTAGGCTACCAAAAGGACCATAACCCTCTTTTGTGTACACTGACTTATAAACCAGAAACTGTAACTGAGCAGCGGGTTATTGCCTTATGGAAGAAGACCAACAACTTACTACAACATTTCTGGAAAACATGGCGTTCTCACTACCTACAAAGCTTAAATGAACGCTGTAAAATTGACCGTAAACGAAGTTCAACAGAGTCTCCAAAAATCGGAGATGTCGTTCTTGTCCATGATGATGTCCTACCTCGAGTAAAATGGACAACTGCAAAAATAAAAGAATTGATTCCAAGCGCCGACGGAGAGATACGCTCTGCAAAAATCCACACGGATTTAGGAAACGAGCTGATACGGCCAATTATAAAACTTTATCCACTGGGGTTAGAACTCAAAACTATAAATGTGCATAATGTCCCAGCTGTAGAGACTCATGATGATTCAAGAGAAGAATTTGAACTCGACGAAGTACAGGTTGAAAAGATATATGAAGATTAATCGTTTTTATATTTTATTTGTTATTTTCGTTCTTCAATTATTTTTCTTTTTACATTCGAAATCTTTCCTTTTAGATTTAATTTTTATTTCTTAATTTTTTTTTTTAAGCTTACTGTTTTTTTTACTCTGAATTCAATAATTACTAATTTTCTTTTTTACTAATTTTCTTTTTTTTTGCTCTCCCCACTGTCGCGACCAGCGCGATCTAGCGTTTGGTAACTAAGCTAATGGGAACTAAGCTAATTGTAACTTGGTAACTGTAATGTAAATGGAGGACGTAAAATAAAGAGAAGCATTTTAGATGAGATAATTTTTATTTCTCTCGTTTATTAGTTTTATTGTACATTATTTCAAACATGAAGCTGCTGAACGAGACAAACAGAACGAGAACAACATTATAAAGAATTAAAAGAACGAAGAACGGAACGAGAACAGTTGAAACTTTGAGAATAAGAACGAATCAGGAACAGGATCAAATGACTGGGTCTTTCCAGGAACGAGAACAGGAACAAGAACAGACCTATGTTCGTTCCTACAACACTGGTTTTTATAATCGATACATTGGAAAAAATGAAAAATTAGTTTAGGGTCGGTTATAATGGCACTGACATGGCTAGAACTATCCAAAAAATCCCCATTATTTTGAAGTGATAACAGAGTAACATGAACAAACAAATGTTTGACACCGTAGAAATTCACTGAAAAGTTAAAATATTTCAACTTTTCACTGAAACCCAGAGAATCTTTCATTACCTGATTCACTGACTATTATAAACGGTTCCATAAAAAAACACAGGTTCAACTTTTTTTGTGAAAAATTCAGTGCCATTATAACTGACGCTTTACTAAGCAGGTGCAATTTCAACGCGTAATACATTTGTAATCGTTCAGCGCTGTAGGCATTCTTGTAAATATGTAAATATGAACGTATTTTTCAAACAGATATTTATTCGAAAATTTCACGATTCTTCATGCAAATAAACGACTATAATATAATATTCCCTATTATTTCTACATTATTTGTCCATGTTCAGCTTTATCAATGGAAATTTAAATCGAATATTTCTTTTTTATAAGTTGTTCCTACGTTATTGAAATCCTTCTAACAGTAGCTTGCATGACTAGTATAAGTACTATCAGGTGGTAAGGTTTTAATATGCGAGTATCACCTGACCTTCATACACGTTCTTTCATTTCCGTTTCTTAACCTCTACATAACCTTACTGTGTTTTAATTGAAAATTAAAAAGTTATTTCGTTTGAAACAGACATGATTAATTTGAAAAATGATACGCTTATAGTTCACATTCAATATAAATTATTAAGGCGGTGCTTCGCGTATTGGAAATGGGAAAATAATATAACTCACCGTCAAAAGGCGCGTCGCTACATTGGACTAATTTGAACGAGAACGACTCGCGATTAGGGTTGCGTAACATTTGATATTCGATATTTGTAACGAAATATTTGCAAACACATCAAAATATCTCGAAATTTGTCGCGACACCTTATAGTTTTGAAATTGCTATTTTATGTAAAATTTCACGCTCTTTCTAATGGTGAAGAGAAAAGAAAAATCCATCCACAACTTTTTAAGATATGAGCGATCAAAGTTAAAAAGACACGCGTTTTTACGAATATGTAAATCCCATCGCGTAAAATTTCGATGAAAATATCTCGAAATTTGTCGCGGCACCTTATGGTTTTGGAATTGCTAAATTATGTAAAATTTCACGCTCTTTCCGATGGTGAAGAGAAAAAGAAAATCCACTTACAAATTTTTAGGATATGAGCGATTAAAGTTGAAGGTTCGGGAACGTTTTCAAAATATATAAACCATATGATACGATTTTATAAATAATTCAAATATCGCAAAATTCCATAATTTTTGAAGTGAAACTTGCATTAAATTTCACACTTTTCGATTGTGAAAAGAAAATAATTCTTCGGTAGTGTTCCGAAATATTGTCGATCAAAGTTATAAAAATTCTTCAATTGCAAATTTTCGTAATAATCGCAAATTTTCGTAATAATCGCAAATTTTCGTAACTTCCATCAACAACATTTCACAAAGTTGCTAACGAATTTTTTCCGTTTCACAATCGAAAAAAGGGTCACCAGTAATACAAATCGATGGTTTTCATGCTTTTATGTTGGTTTTTGTTAGTATTTTTGTACCTTATTGCGCGACGTGTATGATTAAATTTTGTCTTGAGTTGTTAAGAAAGAACCGTAAGTTGTTTCGTACTTTGTGGTAAAACCTGACCCTCACTGCTCGATGTGTATGATAAATTTTTCTTAAAAGTTATTAAAAAATGACTGGTACTTGTTTTGTGCCCGGTTGCAAAACTGGATACGATAAAAATCATAGAGGAAATTCGTTATTCTCAGCTCCAAAGGGAAGTCCTTTCGCATTAATAGTGTTACCTATTTCATCAGGACCAAGAAAAACGAAAGCAGTGGATGAGAAAGATACCTCGTAAAGATCGCGAATTGAAAGCTAGCGATAAAGTATGTGAATTACATTTCCTCCCGAACGATATAATCAGGTAATAGTTTTATTTAATCTTTTGCAAACGTTATACTTGGATTATATACATTTCGTATTAAACAACTCCTTTACTATCCAGATATGACGAAATCCGTTTACAAAATGGTGCGCTGAGATTCACAGGTCACCCCGACTAAGGCCTAAGCTTTTAGAAGGAGCGATTCCTCAAATATTTCTAAATTGTCCTGCGTACCTTTCCTGTAGAAAGTGTACGAAAAGGAATCCGCCCCAAACAGACAGCAAATATTAAAGAAAAAAATGAAAGTACGTATACTGTATGTATATATATACGAGTATGCCTATTCTAAAATCAGGTGTAAAATTTTTCCTCATTCAAGTTCAATTTTTTGTGTAGGTTTCGCAGCCTATTGATAATAACGACATTACCCAATCGGGTCGTAACGATTTTACTGTACAGTTAGTAGACCATGATTTGCCCCAAAATCATGCTCAGCACGATGCTCAACATGATAGTTCCAAAAGCAAATTAGACCACGATGTCCCCCTTAATCATGCTCAGCACGATGCTCAACATGATAGTTCCGAAAGCAAATTCACGTTATTCAAAGAAATGAATAATGATTTCCAATTACCAGCCAACTGGTCCTTATCTTTTATCGATGACGATAATGCGGCATTCCTAAATTGATCTCCTGGCGATAGATCGGCAATATACCAGAGAATAATCATAAAAAGGGACACCGGAGAATATTCTGTATGGAAATTATGTCCAGTAAAAATATTTTAATGTAAATACACACCCTTATATCTTTATTCTATATACCTATTGTATCTTTTTTTAGATTTACTTTTCTAATACAAAGGCATCCCTTAAAAAATACGAAGGAAGTAAAGTTATTTATTGCAAAGAACAGCTCCTGCTTATGATAAAAGAAGTTGGCGATATTAAAGTTTGTAAACAGAATAACTGGCATCTTGAAAGGTGAGACATTATGTCTGAAATATAATCTAAATTAATAGGCATGCTTGATTCTGTTAACAGAATATGAAATATGACTAGCAATAATTTACCTATTAGGTTCATATCCTCCTAGCAGAATTCTCTTCTTAGGTATTATATCATTATTCTTAATTTCGTTATTTTCCCGCTTAGTCAATCACCTATATATCAGCGTTGTCGTGGTTTTCTTCGAGAAAATGAGGAAATATGTCAACCTTGTTCCAATTATAAAAAAAAGAAAATGATGTCTATTCACCAGAGAACGAAAACAATTCGAAATAAACGTCGTCGTGGTATTATGTTACACAAAAAGGTTACCATTTTACTGTTGTGGGTTTTCAACCATCGATGCAAAAGTGAACAAATGTGCTATGTATCTACGTTGTTTGTAGTTTTAGAGAATATACTTATCTCTTATTCTCACCTGAATGGATTCCTAAAAGTGCCTATAAGTTATAAAAAAGGGTTAGGTTGAAACAAAAATATTTGAAAATTCAACAAAATCAAAATATTTTCTAAAACTACATAAAGCAGAGATCATCGCTTTTGTTTATTTAGGCATTCCTTCTACATAGATACATTAGTTTCTCCTTCTTTTTATTTGACTAAATTTCGATATTTCCTAACAATAATTGTCGATATAAAACTTACGCCGCGACAAATTTCGAGATATTTTCATCGAAATTTTACGCGACGGGGTTTGCATAATCGTAAAAACGCGCATCTTTTTAACTTTGATCGCTTATATCTTGAAAAGTTGTGGATGGATTTTTCTTTTCTCTTCACCATTGGAAATAGCGTGAAATTTTACATAAAACAGCAATTCCAAAAGTATAGAGTGCCGCGACAAATTTCGAGGTATTTTCATCGATATTTTACGCGACGGCCGCGACGGGATTTACATATTCGTAAAAACGCGTGTCTTTAACTTTGATCGCTCATATCTTAAAAAGTTGTAGATGGATTTTTCTTTTCTCTTCACCATTGGAAAGAGCATGAAATTTTACATAAAATAGCAATTCCAAAACCATAAGGTGCCGCGACAAATTTCGAGATATTTTCATCGACATTTTACGCATCGGGGTTTATATATTCGTAAAAATGCGCGTCTTTTTAACTTTGATCGCTCATATCTCAAAAACTTGTTGATGGATTCTTTTTTTCTCTTCCCCATTGGAAAGAGCGTGAAATTTTACATAATATAGCAATTTCAAAAGTATAGGGTGTCGCGACAAATTTCAAGATATTTTGTTAAAAGCCGCGCGCGGTCGCGTTTTCCCCATATAAACTCGTGCAAATTATTTTTTCAAACCCAGGTACTATTTCCTGCAGCCCTGCGATACGGCAGCGTTGGTTACTAATCGACTGTGGCCATGTTTTTCAGGGTAAGTGACTATACTTGTTCTTTTATATCAATGTTGTAGGAACGAACATAGGTATGTTCTTGTTCCTGTTCTCGTTCCTGGAAAGACCCAGTCATTTGATCCTGTTCCTGATTCGTTCTTATTCTCAATGTTTCAACTGTTCTCGTTCCGTTTTTCGTTCTTTTAATTCTTTACAATGTTGTTCTCGTTCTGTTCTTTGTTCTTTGAATCCTTTATTGTCTCGTTCTTGTTCGTTCTTCGTTCTGTTCTCGTTCTTCAACTTTTTCTTTTGTTCTTTCTTTTTTTTTTTTGATAACGTGTTTACAGCAGGGCTGTTAACAATAACTAAAACTCTTAACCTTAACTCAAACTGACTCGTATTTTCACGCATTAAGAATATAACTGAATTTAACTTTAACTATAAATCCCAATATATGTAACTGAATAAAACTTTAACTAATATTTTCAGTCCTTGAAACTGAATCAAACTTTAACTTAAACTTAAAAAAAAATCGTTTTGGTTAAAGTCTCAAGCAAATTTCCAATTTTCCAATTTTGAACGAACATTCAGCGACTTGAGGTTCATTTTAGACCCTTTGCAATGCAGTCTCAAAGGGTCTATTAATTTCTTTGACTATATAGTATATGGACCAAGCTAGGTATTAGGTGATTTTAGATAAATCATTCGTCAGACATCCTATTGGGAAAGAACGCTTCTGATTGGATAATTCGTTATCAGTAAACAACTTTCAGTAAAGAAATAAAATAAAAATACACCTTAACTCCAGAGTAAATCAATACACCTTAAAGTGTAAATAACTAGTTCATAATTTTGATTTGTGATTCACATTGTAGTACAAGAATAGCTCCACATTGCGATGATTTTATCATAGAGAATATAGATTAACCAATCAGAAGCGTTCTTTCCCAGTAGGATGTCTGACGATAGCTTTTACATTATAACTTGGTCCATATACTATATAGTCAAAGATTAATTTATTAATGATCTTTTGTTACTGCGAAATAATTATAAGTACTTTTGAAAATTAAAATTTAAAATGTGAAATTTAAAATTAAATTCATTTCATATTTTTATAAATGCTTGATTTATTGAATTTGGAAACTCTTATGTCTCATTTCATCTTTTTATCGTACATAAAAAGCGGATATGATATAATTAATAGGTAACCACATTATTTCATTATAACTTCAACTTCTTCAACTATTTTAAAAGAAGAATTAAACTTTAACTAACTTTAACTTTAACTTTTTCAACTATAAACAAGAATTTAACTTTAACCTTAACTCTAAACTTTTATTTTATTTAAGTTAAAACTAGTTTACTTCAACTTTAACTATAACTTAAAATTTAAGTGAAAAGAATAAAACTGCTAACTTTAACTCTTATTTTTGTTTTGAAAGACTAAAACTTTAACTGAATTTAACTAATATACGTTTAAGTTAACAGCCCTGGTTTACAGTTAATGTTGTTGTTGAAATTGAAAATCAATTAATTGAAGCTAATAATTAAAAAAAAAAAAATACTTTTATGGGTATATATAGCACTTGCCCGTTTTCAAGTATAAGTTTCTTATTTTCTCTTTCCCCTCATGATATTTATTAATTTTATAATAAATCATGAACTTTCAAAAGAACGAAGAACAACAAAAAATTACATCGTTCTTGTCAGTGTTGTCAAAGTTCACGAAAAAAATGAACGCGTTCAGTTCACGTTCGTTGAAAAATGAACGCGTTCAGTTCACGTTCACAAGCAAATGAACGCGTTCAGTTCACGTTCACGAAAATGTTGCTCGTTTGCGAACGCGTTCACGTTCATTCTCTAAACGTTCACGATCTTTGACAAACTGCTGTTCGGAAATCGCGAAAAAAATGCGAAAAACAATGGAAACCAGAAATGAGAATAGAATAATCGCACATTAACACGCAACACAACAAAAAACAAGAGCAAACTTATTCCTGTTCCTGCGATTTTGTTCTAGCTTCATAGCCCTGAAAATCTGTGGTGAACGTTCAATTTTCTGTACGTGAACGCGTTCAGTTCATTGACTTTCATATATAGACTGCTAATGACTGCATAAGTGTAATGTAAAACGGTGTCCCCGACATACAACTCAATATAATTCTCGAAATGCGTAGTGCGCATGAGCGGAGTTTATAATCAGTTATCATATGGTTGATTATAACAGATTATAACCAATTAAAACATATTATGCAGATGTTATGTTTATAAATTCAAGACTCGCGCATGCGTATAATGCATATCGCGACTTGTAAAATTTTAATGTCGGGGACAATTGAGCTAATGTGCATTAGCAGTCTATACCGTGCGCGCAAGTAATTACTTACACACCAGCGCAAAAATGTGCAAAAACTCATTCATGCAATTTTGAAATAAATGTTATAACAGGAAATTGTGGGTTTATTTATATTTTTAATTAATTTTGTAACATAATTAAATTAGAAACAGGGATAAAAGACCATTTCAAAACGTGTGATATTATTTTCTAAATTTTGAAAAACTAGTTTTAATACATTTTTGCGCTGGTGTGTAAGTAATCATTTGCGCGCACGGTATATAAAAGTCAATGGTTCAGTTCACGTTCATCATGAAATGAACGCGTTCAGTTCACGTTCACGAAAATGTGGCTCGTTCGCGAACGCGTTCACGTTCATTCTCCAAACGTTCGTGAACTTTGACAACACTGGTTCTTGTTCTTGTTTTTGTACCTCAACATTGTTCATTAGTTGGTTCTCGTTTTGTTCTTTGATCTTTCAGTTTGAAAATATTCTGTTCTCGTTCTGTTCTTTGTCCTTCAGATACATCACTTTTATGTTCTCGTTCTTGGTCCTGTTCCTCAAGAACAATGAAAATTCTCCGTTCTTGTTGTTCTTCGTTCTCGTTCTTTGGTTTGTTCCTACAACACTGGTATTTTCAGGGTTAATACCAGGGATCTCATAATCCATCGTTTCCAACCTTTGACTATACCATGCGTTCAAGTGATTCGGGTACAGTTCAGGGTCAACAAGTTCATGCTCGAGTTTGCTCATTGGTGTGCGCACCATAGCATTTCATTAAAAACGCGTGCTGAATGCTGGGAATGCATTCTTAGTTCAGGCTGACAGGCTCGTTTGTCAGTAGAATTCGATTTTATCATAAATATTGATAATTCTTGCTTCTGAACAAAAATATTATTCAATTTAAAAACAATCGTAAATTAAAACATGTGAAGTAAAATTTGAGTATTAGGTGAAGATATGTAACGCTGCGAGCTGCGCGTTATAATAATTTGTTTATTTTTTTAGCTTTTGTGAAATTCCAACGAAATGTGTTTTTCAAATTGATTATTGAATTCAATTTAACCAAGGTAAGATGATAAGGGAAAATAATTATAAATTTGGAGTCACAATTTTTGATAGAATCAAACAATCAAAAACTTTGTATTTATTGAGACGATTCTCGTCCATCAATATGAATTTTATCTCCTTCATTTCCCCAAAAAAAGTATTATGTTTGCCCTTATGCTTAAATTGAATTGTTTTCGGTGTTTTTCGTTTTAATCTAAAAAATAAATTGATTCAATTTTTCGACGTTATTGCTTATTTTCTTTTTTATGTATGTTTATATTAGACGACAGATAAAATTTCTTCATCTTCTCAGTTTATCAAGAAAACTTCATCTTGCGTAAAAATTTGAACTCTACGATGTCAGGTAATTGTGTACTAATTTTAAAAAATTATTACTATTTTTTTTATCATCCGTATTCATTGTTTTTTTTTTTATGTAAAACATTGTAGGACCTCGTAGAATTCGCAAACCTCCTAGTTTAAAAATTACAGTTCCTACTGAAGTGCCTGTGATGTAAGTAAATGTGAAGTTTCATTCGAGAATTGCTCTAAGCATTTCTAATAATATTTTTCGCAGGGTCATACCACGGAATCTAGATAGGAAAACTACCATAACGATAGGTGATCAAACTTTCATCATTGAAGCAGATGATTTAGAAAAGATTTGTGATTTGGGTAGAGGAGCTTACGGAGTTGTAGAAAAAATGAGACATATTCGGTCCGGTACCGTGATGGCTGTAAAAGTAAATATTATAGCTTTTAATTGGTTTTTAAAAGATTTTTTCCAGTTAATTTTATTTAAATTTTCACAGAGAATTGCAGCAACTGTAAATTCGATTGAACAAAAAAGGTTACTGATGGATTTGGATATTTCAATGCGATCCTCCGATTGTCCACATACTGTTCAATTTTATGGAGCTTTATTTCGCGAAGGCGACGTTTGGATTTGTATGGAAGTGATGGATATGTCGTTGGATAAATTTTATGATAAGGTTTATAAAAATAATCGCCAAATCCCAGAAAGTATTCTAGGTGTAATTACCGTAGCGGTAAGTGACTAATAATGGTTTAGTAGAAAGCCTATCTACTCAAGTAATTTCATACAAATATATTATATTCTTTTCAAGGTTGTAAATGCGCTACATTATTTGCACTCTAATTTACACGTCATTCATCGTGATGTAAAACCGTCCAATATTCTTATTAGTCGAAATGGCGACGTGAAAATGTGTGATTTCGGTATTTCCGGGTATTTAGTGGACTCTGTTGCTAAAACTATCGATGCAGGATGTAAACCTTATATGGCTGTGAGTATAATGAGTTTAATTTCCCTAAATTATTATATATATATGCAAACATTTTGTTTCACCTTATTAGCCAGAGAGGATAGATCCGTCTGGAAATCCCGCCAACTATGATATTCGAAGCGATGTATGGAGTTTGGGAATCTCTTTGCTGGAATTAGCAATCGGAAGATTTCCGTACGATACATGGGGCACACCTTTTGAGCAATTAAAACAAGTTGTTAAAGATGATCCGCCAAGTCTGCCACCTGGGAGATTTACATCTTATTTCGAAGACTTCGTTTTTCAATGGTAAAAAAAATTATTATTTTTAATTTTTGAAATATTCAACGATTTCTTTTCATTTATGATGTCTTCCAGTTTACAAAAAGATTATACCCGTCGACCCAATTACCAACAATTACTTAATCACCAATTTTGTACCTCACACAGTCATCATGAGCCAGAATTGATCTCTTCATTTGTGACCGAAATACTCGATATCCCGGATTAATTCTTAGAAGAGCATTAAAACGTGTTAGCTGTAAATGGTTATACCCAAAATAGGACGGCCTTCACCAACATGCTTTTACTTGGGATAAATAATCATTTCTTTTTTACGTTATTTATTCGAGAAAAGTACTGCTGCGTACTGTGCTGTCCTGAATGTACTCATATTATATTTTTATTTCATCTATCATCACGATTTCACCTCGTGTTTGTCAGTTGAAAATGTACATCAAGTTTACATGATTTCTTACATATTATTAAACTTAAGGAAGTAATTTTTTAAATTAAATGTGCAATATAATAACTATGTAGATGAACTTTTGGAGTTCATTATTTTAATAATGAAATTAGTATTTTACTCAGTTGGTATTAATTTGTTTTTAAACCAGATAATTTTTAGGTATATGTGTAGGAATTTATTTTCACTCATATTATTATTAATCTTGTGTACCGAGTAATTAAATTAGGGTACTTTCAATGCTAAGCGCTCGTGAATTTTATGTTAACAACCACGTTGGGTATGCAAGATTCACTAACCTTATTGTTATTTACTGTAGAGCTAGAACCTCAATAGTACTAAAGTGCGCAAGGCCGATGAATTGGGTTTGAAATTAAATACAATTAAAAATTCTCATGTTGAATGTGATGTTTTTATGTTTTATTGTGAATAATTAAAATTGATAAATTTTAGTTTTATGATTGTTTCTTTATGTATGAGGTTGTATTATCCAAAAATAAGAAAAATTTTACGAACGAAATGCGTTCTTATTTTAATTAGCCGTGCGTGTCGATAATTATGTATATTTCACGAATCAGAAATTATACATCTGAAATATGTTTTTGTATTTATTAATAATCTCATTCTGATACAGCGTCTCAAGAATGCTGTCTAGTTTTATCTACATAACGGCATGATGGATTCTTAGTGTTTTTAATTTGCTTCATTATTCGGACTAAAATGAAAGCTAATCCATTTTCTGTGGAAAAACATTGAAATTCGTTATTTATTTGTTTCCGTTCTTCAATTTTCATTCTTCGCGACATCGTAAGGCATCGACGAAAAAAAAAACTAAAATAAAATCGTATGAAAACGTCACCTAGTGGCGCTAAATGGTTCTAAATTTGTTTTCACCTGTCTGCGTCGAACTCATTCGGAGCTTATCAGTAAACTAAACAATTAATAGTCAAAGATTTTAAGAAATATTTGTTGCGCAGATAAGATGAAAAAAAATTGAAAAATTTCCATCGAATGTTCCCTATAAACTTTAAAATCCAATTTATATTATTTATTATAAATCACGAAGACTTTTAACAAGTAAGTAGTTTGCATTCTTCTTCATCTATTAAATTAAATGAGATTTTCTCATTGTAACATACTGCATGAATCTTTTTACGAATTCTAACAAACTTGACCTTTATAGAAAAAATGTCGTTGACAATTCAACAAATTTTGATGGACGCCAAAAAATTATCCGACAGACTGAAAGAACATGATACAGCAGCTGATGTGCTTTTATCCCAAACGCAATCCGTTTATAAACAGATAGATGCCATGAAACACGTAAGTTCGTTTGTAATATGTAGGTAGAATTGTTTTAGTATTTATGAATAACAAACTTCCCTTAATTTCACTTCAGTACGCCGATGACCTCGCTGAACTCAATGAAAATGCTAGACAAGGCCCACATGGCGAAATAATAGCTGGATTGCAGCAAGAAAGTCGTCAGTTAAGAGAATTGCAAATAGAAAATAGGGAATTGAAAGTTGCTCTGCAAGATTACCAGAATGCTGTTGAGCTCATCATGTCAAAATATAGGTCTCATACTGCCCAATTAATTGCAGCCAATAAAGTAGATTTTAGACAATTATGTAGCGAACATCAAAATAAGGTGAATATCATTATATTTCATGTAAAAAATGAATTTTATTTTAGAACATGAAATTAAAATTGATATGAAATTACAGATTATTGAAGCTCAAGCAGAAAAAATCAAAGAAATGGCTACAGTAATGATACAAGCTGTTAGTTTTGTAGAAGAAAAAGAAGTACACTTGGAAGAGATAATTTCTAGGCTTAAAACAGAAAATCAAGTATAGTATAAAAATTACCTTAAATTTTTGTAACATTGTTCTTTATTAATATGTTAATTGTTCTTCTAGGGTTTGAGAGAATTGTTAGCTATTTCTAATCAGTATGGTTCTGTACAAGCTGTCAAAGATGCTGTTACGAAATCCAATGAAACTACCTCGTGATTAATTCTAACTTAATATTAAATGATACATTTTATTAATACTTGTACACAGAATATTCATTGATATACTTTGAATGGATTTCCTTCAAAAATCTCTACTAACAAATATCTATGATATAAACGTATGTATTAATTACCCAGTAATGCATTACAATCTTTTCTTATATCGAAATGAATTTCAGAGTATTACTTGAGAATTATAAAATTTTAAATTGTATTAACACACATTAACGCGAATAAATTGCATTCCAACTACATGATATATAGTGAAAAAAAAGAATTTCATTCTCATTTAGTTGATTCAAATTTGGATAATTCATTTCATGATTATGTAGAATAATTTTTTTAATATTTTTTAACCATAGTTATATTTTCAAGTTTTATATGAGAAATATATTTTTGGTATTTTAAATCTGTGAATTATCTGAGTTCTAATATATGAGTTCAAAGTGCCATAAAAAATTTGTTCTATGATTTCTCTTCACGTCGAATAAAATATGTTATCCTTATGTTAAATGTTACTCAACGGACCTATTTTTTTGGAACGAATTTTTAAAAATCATTATATATTTTTCTTTTACATAAACAATAAGTACATTTGATATTTGTCGCGAATGACTTTTTTCCGTACACATTCCATTTAATTGTCGTAGTCATTTCATTTTCAGTGATCTGATTTTCGCCAGTTGCGAGATTAAGAAAATGTTCGAAATGTCACAAAGCGTTATTTATTGTTATCATTATCTTTGTTACATATTGTATCCATGTATAATACATTAGAGTGATCGTCATATTAATTTGTACGATTTGATACAAAACAGGAATTGACTGTGGATGCTTGTTTTTGCCAAAAAAGATAATCGTTTCTTATTTGTAACATTATCACCGTGTATGTAACGGTTGCACTTAGTATCTGGATGCATAAAATTATTTCATGAGTAAAATGTAATATGGTGCTTTTCTTGCCAAATGTATATTGCACGTGGTCACTTACCGTGATGAAAAATGCTCTTGAAAATTCATTAAATCCAGAAAAACTAAGTTTGGAATCGATATTGCGAAAAATTTGATAAAATTCTATTATCTGTAATGTTGAATATAACACACAAGAAATTAAAAATTAAATTAGTTGAATAATAGCTATACCTATTTCCACACTGCGCGTTGTTATACGAGAGTGCAAATTTTCAAATTGTTATGTAAGACTTGCTCGAGCTTATTTATTCGCTGTAATTTTTTTAATCAAAATGAGAAACAATGATATTAGTAGTATATATTATACCTGATCCTGACCCAGATTTTTTTCAACGGTTCTCCAACCGAATTTATCTTGTATTCATCTATTAAATTATTAAATAACCAATAAAAACAATTTCGGTTTCCTAACCGTATTTAATTAGTTTTTACCCCTTCAACAACCAATTAAAGGTTTCATCAGTTCATTACCCAGAAAAAACCAAGAAGCAATTCCAAAGATGTTGATATTCATTTTTCATCATGATTCAACACCAAAATTTTCACTTCATTCAACCATTTTTGGTAACCCAGATTTTTAAAAATCAAATCAACGAAAATCAACACCAACAATTCTATGTAAAACTGCTCTTACATGAGCATTTGAACCTTGAACTTGCAAAATTAATAATAAAAACTATGTAACTTCTTATCAATACTCGCGGAACTGTTCATTCTGGCGTGTGTAATTATTTATCTCTTTTTGATAAACACATAATAATTATTCCCGGAGATGTCATCTCCGCCAATTTGAATTAAAAATTATTTCACTTCCATTAAAAATATTTACTATATAAATGGAAGCCTATGAAAATTCTTTTATTGAGAAAGAATAGTTTGATTTTGAAAATTATTTACCATATTTTAAAAAACCTATTGATTATACAAGATCAAAATATGAAACTCTAATGGACCCACTTACAGATAAAATTCAACATTTACCTAAATCAAAGCAAACCAAGTATAAAAAATTAATGGTGAACATTATAGCTCATTGGAGTGTTTTATCAAGAATGATAGAAAAAGATATTGAAAATATAGATATACCAGAAAATGATTTAGAATCTGACGTTGAAATTAATTATTTACCTAATGGTGTATTAAATTTAAATGAAATTTTAGTCTGAATCATCTTCAATTAAATCCTCCTGTATTCCCTAAAAAAAAAATGCACTAAGTTTCATTTCCAAATTCTGGAGTGGGGGTGCCGGGGAAATGCACCTCAGGATCAGGTATAATACATACTATTGATATTTCTTTACAGTCTTATAATGTGATTAAAGTATCTCTTTAAAATATCATGATTTTGTCGAAGAAGTATGGCAGAATGTGGTAAAATGAATTATTTTCTTTCTTTCTATTAGATGATTAATTTAAATATTATTTGTTGTTAACAGTTGTCAATTGAGGTATGAAGCACATAATGACTTGAAATGCATTTTGAGTCTCTTTATCTAATTTACCATGTACCTCTCTATCTAAGTGAAAAGAAGAAGTTATTTTAAATTATAATAAATAACTGTTTTTAATAAACATAAAGTAAGTACCTGGTGTTTTCCTTCTCTATTTATTTCATTCATATTTAAAAAGAATATTTGCTGTTTGAATTCAGAAGTAAACTTGAATCATGAAAAAATTGCAATGGGAAGAATATTTAGCGTCTCAATTATCTAAACCTGTATAGATGAATGAAACAGAAACTACGAACATAATTGTATTATTTATAAGTCTTACCGTGTTCACAACTTGATAAGATGATTCGTTTACGATATAAATCACCAAACCAGCCCATGTAGTCAAAATTAGGTGTCCGCTAGCACGTGTAATATTCGTACTTTTTGATTCAGTTGTGTAAAGTTTCGATATAAAACCGTACAGAGAAACTAGCATCGTCACCATTGAACTGAACCCATAAATGAATGTGAAAAGCTCCATAGAATTTCCAAATTTCTTCAGTACAGCTTGCATTGTTACGCATAACTCGTAGCACGTAAGAAAATTTTCTTTGCGTGGGAACGAATTCTCAAAAGACTAAATAAATCAAATTGCAAATTTCTATCGTATATGCCTTATCTTACTATTAGAAAATATACTGTTTTTTACACAATATGAGAATGTTTTTTTATTGTTTTGCTTAGAAAAGTGTTGACTAAAAAAAAGTTGGCTAAGTACTAGAGTTGATTGAATTTGATTGTTTTAAAAATTGTCTCATTACGTACCTATGTGTATCATAATATGGTAGCCAAATCACTCATAAGAAAGGTACAAAAAAATTCAATCCTGCAACTTATCGAGAACTTCATGCAAAAGGAGAATAAGTTTTTCAAAAATTAAAAAATTTTGGTATCATTTGCATTTTTTTTGTGTTTAACAAGTTTTTTGTCGAATGAAGACTAGCAAAATTTATAGCAGTCGTTTTTTTCAAAATTAAAAGAGTCAAACTTTTAAATTTTTTTTTTTGAGAAAACATAGATTATGGTTAAGTATTTAAATAAAAAACAATTAGGTAATTTATGGATTGGGTGTATGGCGTGGGCTTGAGTTTGGCTTTGTAGGACTCTGGAGAGAATTTTAAAATATGCCTGTTTTATGCATATGTAGTCATGAAGTTTTTTTTATGCACACAAAATAATACTAATAAATACGATAGCATTGTGATACCTCCTTCGTAAATTGTAAAATGTGATTTGCAGTTTGTTTTAAGAACATACACACAGCTAGCCAATAAGAAACACCGGCCAAATAATCACTAAACGCAACGTAGTATGTTGCAGTAGCTATGAAATTGAAATTTGCTATAAAAGCAGAAGGTATAGTGGTAACTACTGGTACTGCACATACTGAACTTATCACGAAAATGGTAATAAAACTCTTGATGGATATTTCAATCGGCTTTCCAACCTTCGATTCATAACGAATCTAAAATAATCGAAACTTTTTGTGAATCATGAACATATTTTTTAACCAATTAAAAAATCTGAAAATCGACCTGTAAGTTATAACATTCATCCCAAAATAAGATAGTGCGCTTTGCGTTGAACCAAAAAGCTACGGGGATTAACGCCGTTGGTACCAAAACCAACAACGTCCCTATAGAAAAAGTTAGGCAATCGAAGTCACAGTTTTCCTCAGTCATTATATTGACCCTTCTTATTACTTGTTTTATAACAAGAAACATGGAAAATGCATAGCACAAACATGAATACAAAAGCGAAGCGACTGCATATCTAAACTTGAATTTTTCTGTAAATGAAAGAATATCGTTAATGAATAAGCTTCCGCATGAAAATTGTAGAATGAAAAATCGAATACTTTACTCACTGAATCTATGTGCAATGGAAAAAGACCAAGAATTCTCAATAATGCGATGGCTGATTTACACTCATCCAATAAAATGTTTAATTTTTCCATGCTTCCGACAGAAAGAATATGGAAAAATGAAATTAAATCACTCATTTTTCATGTTCGTAAAAACCAACAGTAATTCTACATTTGAGATTCAATTAACTGATAAATGTGATTGAATTTTTACTATATGAAAATCTTTATTTGAGAATAAACAACTGTATACCCAACACCCAACGCCAACAATCCATATTCACAACTGAATCGTGTTACCAAAGCCATCATACAAGAAGACACCACAAAATAAGTAACCCAAATATTGCTTTTCATGTCGCATTTTAATTTAATTGCATCTAATTCCCGTCTACTATTCCGTAAACGTAGGTATATGCACTTGGCAACTATCTTAAGCGCGGTTTCAACATTGTCATTAATGAACGTCCTTTTGAAGTGTAACATTACCTTTAAACCTGGTGAAAATCGCAGTGAAGGTTGCATGGAATATATGTCATGTTTCGTTTTGTTTCCTTTTCGCGCCCTTATGCTGTCGCTTCCAAACATCACATGAGAAGTTCAATTTACTGTAAGATCAAAGATGTAGTATTTTTTGCCATTAATAAGTATAGCCTAGGTTCCTCAAATTATCCACAAATTTTTAAAAACTCATTTTAGATCCAATTTTCACCCTAATTTAAGAGGTCATATTCTGGTCATCAATTGACTTTACATACAAAGTTTGACCTTTTTAAGTTGATACTCGTATGATGAGGAGATATGGAAGGAATGTTCGTTAAAATTATTTTTATGCAAATGTAAGGAGCGTAAGTAGGACATAAGCCATCCAAATGCTGAATTAGTTCCAGTCCCAGAAAAAAATAGATATTTACATAATAAAAGAAATTCTTACAACTGCTTCTCATCTCGGTTCCCTATATACGAGTACTTGAAAAAATTCATATAATGTTTAATTTTCACACTGGAGTGATTATTAATTTAATTTGTTTGATTTAATGCTGAACAATATGTATTCAAGTTGGATGCTTCCTTTTGCCAAAAAAGATAATCATTTCTTATTTGTAACATTATCACCGTGTATGTTAAAATTGCGCTGAGTATCTGCATCAACAAAATCATTTCATAGGTAATAAAAGTGGATAATATTGTTTCTCCTATCATATGTTGCATGTTATGGTTGGTCACTTACCGTGATAGAAAATGCTCTTGAAAATTCATTAAATCCAAAAAAAACTCAGTTTCGATTTTGATTTAATGCTGAACAATATGTATTCAAGTTGGATGCTTCCTTTTGCCAAAAAAGATAATCATTTCTTATTTGTAACATTATCACCGTGTATGTTAAAATTGCGCTGAGTATCTGCATCAACAAAATCATTTCATAGGTAATAAAAGTGCATAATATTGTTTCTCCTATCATATGTTGCATGTTATGGTTGGTCACTTACCGTGATAGAAAATGCTCTTGAAAATTCATTAAATCCAAAAAAACTCAGTTTCGATTCAATATTGCGAAAAATTTGATAAAATTCAATTACCTGTAATGTTTAAATATATTTTTCATGTAAAATTACGAATTATATTAGTTACAAGTAACATTATGTAGGTTTCTATTCTACACTTCTCAGTGAAGTTTTAAGGTACATGCTTAATAATCGTACTTATTTTTTACATACAAGTAAAAATTTTCCAATAGTTATGCATAACTTGCTCGAGCTATTTGTATGCTGTAATTTTTAAAATAAAAATGGAAGAATTAATATTTTTCTTCAGTCTTACAAAGTGAATATAACGTCACCAGGTCACATAAATTATCGAAAATTTGTCGAGGTAATAAGCCAGAAAATAGTAGGTACCTATTAATCGTTGACTTTATTCATTTCAATTATATCGTGTGCTTATGAAACTTACTTACAATACCTACAAGGTATAGGTACGCTATCATGTAGACCGGTAGATCTGCAAAAAAACTAAAACAAAAATAACGAAAACGATTGGAAGAAAAACACATTTTTCATAATTTCTCAACATCTCAGAAAAACTGAATTTAGGTATAATTTGTATAAAGCTTGCATTTTTCATTATAAATTTTCCATAAGTTTCCTCACTTCTATAGTTCAAAGTTATCTTCTTAAAAATCCAATTTTGTTGTACATTTTCAAAATTTGTTATTATCTTGCATAATAAGTTAAAAATTCTCCTTGTTGCAAAATATTTAAAATGAATTTTAGCACAAACCGTTCGTAGAATTCGACATAGGTAGTTGGTTTTACGATCAAAAGATTGGAAAATAATTTTAAATTTTGAAAAAAAGTTTAGGAGTTCATTTAATATCTACATTATAGGTTCTGAATTCAAATAAGTATTCTATTCATTGGTAACTTGTTAACAAAAATCAACTGAAGTAAGAAGTGTGCATGATGAATTAAAATATATACCTATATTCTCTGCCTCCATCGCATAATTCTCAATAAAAAAAAATTATTTTAATTTCTAATTTTTTAAATAAACATAAATTGTGTTGAATTACTGTTCATCAATATACCTGTCGTTTTGCTTCTTTATTTATTTCATTCATATTTAAAAAAAATATTCGTCGTTTGAATTCATAGGTAAACTTGAAACATTAAAACATCATAATTGAAAAAATTTATCTTTCTAATTCGGTACCTGTACATACCTAGGAGTAAGGATGGGTCGTCTTTTTTCGGCTCTTACCGTGTTTACAACTTGGTAAGATGATTCGTTTATAATGTAAATTACAAACGCAGCCCACGTAACCAAAATAAGATGTCCGCCAGCATGTGCAAAATTCTTACGTTTTAATTCGGTCGTATATAGTTGGGATATAAAACCGTATAACGAATCCAGCACTGTCAGCATTGAACCAAATCCGTAAATCAATGTAAAAAGCTCCATGGAATATCCAAATTGCTTTAATAAAGCTTTAATTGTCACCCATAACTCGTAACAAATTAAGAAATCTTCTTTCCGTGACTTCGTAAACGACTGAATAAATAAAAATGTTCAGCAAGTAAAGTATTAGATGCTAAAATTAAAGATTTTCACATGTTCTATTTTACTGTTACGAAGATATCTACGTTTTTCGACGTTGAAGGAAAATGAAAAATAATAATTTTTTACACTCTTATTACGAATGAAACATTTTTGTGTTTCGAAAAGTGCTGTTGAGCAGCTGCTTGAAAAAAAAAACACCAACATTTATCGGTATCAAACATTATATTATGCTAAATTTTTTGCCTACGTGTGACAACTATCACACATATATTGGTGTCTATGGCAGAAAAAAAAACAGCTTTCAAACCTTGAATTCAAGTTAGAAAGAGGCATATTTCAGTAAATCTGGATAATTTTTTTTTAATGATATAAATATGACGAATATTTTCAAAAACAACTTTGATTTATGGAAAGAACTGAACTATAGATTAACCATACCTAAAGTTCGACATTATTTTGAAAAAAGTGTTTTTTTTTTTTGTAATATTTTAAAATTACATACTAATATATTAGCGGAGTATTCCACATTTTTTAACTTCGAACTTATAACTTTCAGCAAAATTTTTTTCATACAAAATCGATAGGGAATTGAAGTAAGAATAAAATTTTACTGAACTATTTTCAACATGAAGTCAACCTTTGAAAGCATTAGATAAAAATTTTTTTCTGGCGGTCCGACCAAAAAAAACTTTAGTAACTTGTTCACCATACAATTCGTTAGACATTTAGGGAAAAAGTTGCTGTTAAAAATTAATTTTCAACATCGTCTTCTGGGTGCTTCTGGATGTAATAGACAATAGGAAAAGATATGTTTGAAAAAAATTATCAAAAATCAGAGTCGGTCTGGCGTAACCTTTAGGATGGTCGGAGACATGTTGGCAAGAGCCGCTTCATTCGTTATCCCTGATTCTCCTTTCTCCTTTCACAATAAGGAAACCGAATTTTAGCCTTCTTCGAAAAGTGAAGAGTAGTAATGCATTTATAGATTAAACACCTCCAGGATAATTCAATGCGTCACATTAGACATTGATATGCATGTACTTTTAAACGACTAATTAGGCCACTCTCCCCTCTCAATAAAGCCTCCTATTTTGATCCAGGAAATAAAATAATAATAACTTAAGAGAAAATAAAATAAAAAATTACAGAATGATATTTTTTCCATTTGTCGATTGTAGATTACATTTAGCTACAGCTAGAAGGAGAATTTTTGGGATTTTTTTCTTAGAAGTAATAAAAAAAAAATACATCTGCACTATTGCAACTCATATCTTCCTCCATGATATCTGAATGTCGTCACAGATGAGCCCTCACCTAACCATTCACATAGGCACTATCGGAAAAGTCCTCGACATCCAAAGTGCACCGGACTCTTATTCGTGGCGCAAAAAGCTTAATGATTACAAGCACCACTATGTTAATGATTAAAGAAAGAGTAAAAAAAATCCCAAGCCTTATAAAGATTATTAAAAAAATTAAGGAAAATCGCTTTGAACTTTGTGTATGCTTTTTTTATTTTTTTTATAATTATCATATTTATAAAAATTACAATTGAAATTATTAAGATTTTTAGGTATCTATGTATCATTTATAGAATGTGAAATAATCCAAAATATGAAAAAAATTCATTTAAAAATTCAAACAATGAGAAAAAAGAGAATAAAATGAAAAAAATTGAAATTAAGAAAAAAATGTCTAAAAATGAAATTATAATTTTTTTTGATAGGTACTTTGAAATAATATGCAGCTCCAAATTTCTGCCACTAAAGCTGGTGCCTATGTAGCCTGTGCCTCTCGGATGTGATGAAAATTTCAGTCTCCAAATTTAAATTTAAAACCCAACAAAATCAAAGTATAAAATTTAGTCAATATTTTAGTACATACTTAAAAAATGAAAAAAATAAAATTTGAATAACTTAAATCGGTTGTTGGTTGATTTGGAATCAAGTCGTTCGGAAATTCCCGACCATCTAACCTAGTCAGACCGACGCTGTTCATAATATTACATATTAGACTACTAAAACAGAATAAGTAGAAGGCAAGCTAAAAACTTTTTTAGTTTTTTTCCTACGTACACCATAACTGATAAAATACGATAACATTACCTCATTTACACTCATCTAATAAAACGTTTGATTTCTCCATATTTTCATTGGAAAATGCGTTAAAGAATGACATTTGGTAAGGCATTCGTCATCTCCACAGGAGCCAAAATTTTCCACTGCAGAATTCAATTAACTGACACACGCGATCGCATTTTACTAAAAAAATATTTATTAGAGAATCGATAATTACACGTTCAATGATACCACGCGAATTATAATTTAAATTTTCCACAAAAATAACCCATTGATTTCATACCTACAATGTAATATCATTCAAGACTTAAGATCAAGGAACAACATAAAAATCTTTAACAAGAGGTACTTAAGAAAATATTAAATACAACGCATAAAAATGAATTCAAAAAACTAAAATGTACATTCTCTTATAGGTTCTGAAAAAACAAAACCTTGTACATCATAAAATACACAAGTTTAATTGAAATTCGCACACATGACATAATTGAAGAAAAAAAACGAATGGAATAAATAAAAATATTTGCCTTATTTCACTTTTTAACGAATGAAAGCAAAATAATATTCAAACAACGCCTTACATATTACTTCTATGAATAGTGACGTGTCCCGTGCAAGGAAAAGGTACCTAAAGTTGGAATTTATGAAAATGGTTTTTTGTCCTAGGATGGTAGAGGGGACTCAAGGAACATTTCAAGACCTTGATGAGGAGCATCTTAGGTATATTTTTCGACAAATTACAACAATTTAAAATTTAGAAAATGATGAATTCGAAAAAAAAAAAAACAAAAAGCTAAGAAAAACCACTACAAAGTTTTTAATGCTGTTATTCATGTATCAATCACATTAAAGAAGTTGCCCAAAGTAAAGGCCATCAACAACTGTTGTAAGTGGTTCCTCAAAGGGAAACTACTGTACCAGCTGCGCATAAATCTGAACTACTTAAAAACGTAAAAAAATTTGCCATCTTTCATATATTTGGCTCTTCTGTGAAATTTTGTTTTCCAACTTTAGGTATCTTGTCTCTGCACGGGTCACATTATTTTTATCATAATTGACTGCCTTCAATTTCACAGCTTAGTATTGGTATATTCATTTGGGAAACTGAAGGAATGTTGACCAATTGCATTAACGTGAGGCAGACAACCAGCGTTTGGAATTACGTTCCATGAGAGAGTTAAAGTGATGTTTTTATTTCCCCTGAAATAATTTTTTCGATCATAAGAATGAAAAGTACTATGGTAAGTAGGAGTGTATATTTTCTGATTACTTACTTCAGACCGGCTCCATCATCCCAGAAGTAATATTTTACATTCATATTTTTGAAATTTAAATTAGCGTCATCTCCTCGCTTAATAATTTTATCCCATAAAATAACCTATAACATATATGGCAATTAGACCGTTTTATAATTACAATAATCATTGGAACTGAAATGCAACACAATTACTTGATTCAATGAATTGGAAGGTGATTCGTATTCAGCGTACAAATAAACAAATAACTGTTTAACATTCCAATTAACAATGGAGTTAAATGTAAAAGTGAGTTAAGGATTACTCGACAAGATTGCAATAAGCATATGTGATAATAAAATGTATCGTTTACGTCGTCGAAATAAATTTAGCTGTACATAAGAAACACATATGTAAAATTAATACAAAAAGGATATCAGCTTTGAGATCAAGGGTGATGTGTCCAAGATCGTTAGCTTTCCTATCTGAATTGTAATTAGATATACTCTTCCTGCAACACAAAAAAGTAAAAGATTATGACAAAAAGAAACCTTTGAGATGATTACAAACAACTCAGAGGTATCGATGGTGACGTACAACACAAGTTGCTTTCGTGTACAAATATGTCAACTATAATACGAGTTATTAATTTACTGCTATAGGGATCAGTTCAAAGGACTTACACAATAGTTTTAACGGTACTAATTGAAGCTTCTGTCCTGTAATCGATGAATAAAGTTGATAGGAAACACATGAAAGTTAAAAACGCCAATACGCTTAAGGCATATGCAGCGACAGCATTTGCGCGACTTAGAAATGAATGCATTTTATTAACTTATTTTTATGATTAAAATAACTAACACAATAAAATGAATAAAATATATTATTTCAAATATAGTGACGAGACAATTTCATACTGTTATCAGCGTTACCGCTATTTCGTTTTCGTGTAATTTTTTTTCTTCTAATTTTGTATCGGCGAGCAATATTGTTCCTTTCGTGAACGCAACTGGAACATAGCCGATATGTAATTGTTACAAGAAACTGATCGATAAAATTCAAAAATGTAACACATGAGGTAAAGATACCAATTTTTCATTACATATATTTTATTTAACATGTAAATATATGCAAAAAATCATGCTCAAAACAAATTATATTCATTTTATTGAAATAAATTTGTAACTTTTTATTTCTTAGTAGTTGTCTAAACTGTTCATAACATACGTGTACTCAAAGTACTAGCGCGAATAAAATTAGCCTGGTAAATTCCCAAAAACGCAACAATATGAACGCAGTAAAATTACCAGTAAATTATTAATTCCTATTGCGTTTGTTTTCCTTTCTTTTCAAGTCGCGTCAGGTAATTAACTTGAAACAATGATGAGTTCATGACATTTGAAATATTTTGCAATTTGAAAACGATAGTGAAGTACATTATTCTTTACATGATCGTACGTTCTAGTGAATTTTTGGATTTTCCTACTAAAGGCAGCTTCTTCTCACAAAAAATTGGGTACAAAATATTGCTTCTAGCTTTCAAGTTCTTTCAAATTTAAATTTTGTTCAAGTCAAAAAAAAAATTACTGAAATGATTTCATTCAGTGTTGTAGGAACAAACCCAAGAACGAGAACGAAGAACAACAAGAACAGAAAATTTTCATTGTTCCTGAGGAACAGAACCAAGAACGAGAACATAAAACTGATATGTATGAAGAACAAAGAACAGAACGAGAACAGAATATTTTCAAACTGAAAGATCAAAGAACGAAACGAGAACCAACTAATGTAAAATGCTGAGGAACGAGAACAAAAACAAGAACGGATGTAATTTCGGGTTGTTCTTCGTTCTTTTGAAAGTTAATGATTCATCACAAAATTAATAGATATCATGAGGGGAAAGAGAAAATAAAAAACTTCTAAAAGCGGACAAATGCTGCGTATACCCATATAAATCCTTTTTTTTTTTAATTTATTATTAATTAGCTTCAATTAATTAATTTTCAATTTCAACAACATAAACTGTAAACACGTTATCAAAAAAAAGAAAGAACAAAAGAAAAAGTTGAAGAACGAGAACAGAACGAAGAACGAACAAGAACGAGACCATAAAGGATTGAAAGAACAAAGAACAGAACAAGAACAACATTGTAAAGAATTAAAAGAACGAAGAACGGAACGAGAACAGTTAAAACATTGAGAATAAGAACGAGTTAGGAACAGGATCAAATGACTGGGTCTTTCCAGGAACAAGAACAGGAACAGGAACAGACATATGTTCGTTCCTACAACACTGATTTCATTAATCTCTTGCACACATCTAGCTTTTTATATATTTCTAATTTGTTAACACGCATAGCACCAGAGCCAGGTATTCTTGAATATCGCTCAAACTTTGATGAGAGGCTGCCATCTGAAAATTTGAAAAAGGTATGTGCTTTTTTACTTTTTCGATAAACTTTAAAATGATCGATCACTCAAATTTTGAGGAAGGCTGGAAAAGATTTTTTATTTTTGATCTCATATGAAAGAGTAAGTTATGAACATTAACATATCAAGTTTTAGCTTTCTAAATGCATTTAGAAGAGAGTGAGAGCAAGAAACAGATTTTTGAGGAAATTTTGAATCATGAAATTTCTTGAATCTTCCATATCTCCTCACCAAATCAATCTAAAAAGGTCAACCTTTGTGTATAGGGTTAATTGGTAACCAGATTATGAACTCTTGAATTGGGTCATAATGGATTTAAAATGGTGGATTATCAAAATTTGAGGAAGAGAATGGGTTATTGGCCTCATAATATGGTAAGATTACACGAGAGTTCGAAGATTTTCTATTATGGTGTCAAGTGATAAAATGAGTCCAAGTGGTTAAGCTACTCTGATTTTAGCTTTCTAAGTGAATTTAGAGAAAAGTAAAATGGTAAATGGTGGACATGAAGGGGTTAGCAATGTCTCAATTAAAAACTCAGTTCCAGTAATGAGGCATGGCTGCCTTCATTTTTTTTAATTTCATTGTTCAAGATGAAAATGTAATAATTTTTTAAATTAATTTCTCTCCTCGACCCTAAAAATCATGAAAAACGTTGCCTCATGCTCTGAATATTGTTAATATTTTTTTATTTTCTACCTTCCTTCCCCACAAAATCATAGAAACAACTTATTTCCTCTATACAAGCCATTATTAATCTTTAATTTTCATGAATAATTTTTTTGCTTTTGTGATCATCTGTTATATGAGGGGAGTATGGTGAAATATTATTTGATGTAATAGCAACCAATATTCTACCTCCTCCTCCCTCATAATTTTTACAAGGAGACATCTATGTCCGGTTTGACATAAAATTTACATGAATAAGGTTTTTGATCTAATATTAATTTATAAAATATTATTATTACTATTTTTTTCAAATGAAAAAAGATTAATTCTTTGAAATATGCATGGATGAGCATCAAATGCATCACTCATCAGTTTACCGTCATTCTCTGACTTCAATAAAGTGGAAAACAAAATTTATTATTGTAAGTGACTTTTCAACAAAATTAATCAATTAATCAATAATACTTAATCAATAATACCTATTTTCCGATCAAACGATTTCTACCAAGGAATAGGTGTAAGAATGCTGAATTTTGAAGACAGTATCTACTATATTTATTATGTATTATAGGTATGGAATTTAAAGTTTCATGGGAGTAGGACAAGTAGGAGAAGCGTATGAGCCCATCATATAGACGCCATCAATTGTATATCATGCAGGTAGTTAAATGTAATTTAGGTGTATATATACGTATTGTTATATTCCGTATGCGGCATTAAATCGCAAATTATTATTTCTTGTGTTAAATAGAAGATACGTATGATAGCTAAAGTGATCATCAGAAACCCGCTGTAAGTAATATGCGATTTTAAATTCTTGTATTACAATGCGTGTAAAGTCTATCTATAAAAAAAACTACTTTTTGCAATGAGATTGATTTTAGGTAAATAAATGTTCAAGCAATGTATTCTTCATAGAAAATTGTTTTTTCAAACTCAATATCCACTCATAATGATCGTATTGCGATTGTACCAGAACTATCAGAAGTTTTGGACCTGAAATATTTCTTTTTTCCATTTTGTACCATAGCATCTAATTCGTTCCATATTAACCGCTCTATAAAGATAATTTCTACTTTCTTACTATAGTTACATGTTTTCTTCTCACGACTATTGCAAGGTCAATGTCACTGGGAGTGTTTAACATCGAATTATCACTCTAAAATAAGTGTAAGAAAATACTTCTACGTAATGGATATCCCATATTTTTCATGCCTCATTAGGCATGCGGAACTGCAACAGCTAGCACGTGTCTTAATTTCAAGGGTTAATAATGTAGCTCTATAAAGTATGTGCGGAAACCTATCTCTTTTGTTTAAATTATCCAATGATGTTATGAATTGTGATTCCTCTCTTCAGACAAAATTTGGCTAGATATAAGTATATTTATCTTATAATACTGTTAATACATTTATATTTGCATTTTTTAGAGCTCTAATAACTCATAAGCCATACATAATAATACTTAATCTGATACGGATATTAACATATAATATTACATGAAAGACCGACATAAAATCGAACTCCAGCGGTGAGTTTATGGTATTCCGGAATATGCTACCAATTCACGGTCATTTGTAACATTTCTCCATTAACAATGAGCTGTTTATTCTCGAGTTCTTTGAAAACATTATCTACCTTCCTTATGAAAACGAGATCCTAACTTTGTGGAAACTTTTCGTACGAACAATTCAAATTGATATGGTTCTGTTTGAAGCATGATTTAAATTACAGCTTCACGTAGGCATAAGTGGGTATTATTCAACGAGTCAAGGTTTTCCATTGACCCTCCTGGTACTGTGACACACTGATGTCGGTTAAACAGAATATGGGAGAACGCGCGGTATCATTTGCAGCGATTATTAAAACCTAATATTGTTCTTATTAATTATCGCTTCGGCTAAGCCTGAAAGAACATAAAGTCGTGACTTACTCCTCGAAATAAAACAGGGTTACCGAAAAGTTTCATAGATAGATAATAGGTATGTAACTTCCACATACACATACGCAACTGGTGCGTCAGAAGGTTGAAATTTTTCGAACTATTAGAAAAGTACCGTAACATGCCTTGGTTTATAGGATTTGTAAAAGAAATGAATACCTGCTATACACATGACAACAGTATTATGTTAAAAGAAATTTTTCTATTTAAACTTTTTTATCAAGCTTGGGAATATTATGTAACATTCCAGACCCTTTGATAAGTAATTGTAAAATAAGTTATAAATTCATGAAGAAATGCATTTTATAAAAAAAAAACAATAAAAAAAAACAAGGTTAGCTTACCTCAGATTTCCATAATTCCGTATTAAACCGCAGCTTCATTTAAAAAACGACTACCAAACCACCATATCTGATATCTACCTATCTTTTCTAGACTAATATTTAATATGATTCATTTTTGTTGAGGTATAAACCTTCCATTAGGTAATATGTTAGTTATACTAATAGGCTACGTCTGGTACATAATTATGATTCAAAAGCAAGTCCTAACATATGCTTGAGGATGTCAAGAATTTTTAATGAAGTTATAATAAGTATTGTTGGTTGACTCACTATTAGTAGGCAGCGTATATTTATTTTTTGAAATAAGATAACTATGCTAAATCACATTCCATCATTACCAATTATTTTTTACTCATCTAAACACATTTATTTTGTAGTTTTAATTTACGGCGATATTTTAGGCAACTTTAAATACACCACACGAAAAATAAACATCTTAGATGATCTTAGTCAATTTATTAAACAGAATGTGCAATTTATGTATAAAGTCGTAAAAAAATTGAATTTTAATGAAAGCCTAATAAATATACATACATTTCAAATTTTCATGTATCAATATGCAATTTAATATAGCCAATGGGTACGACGAATTTCTACTTAATATAGATCTTGAAAAATAATGGCATTGATATGTCGTATATCACGAGTAATATAAGTCTTAATGAAGTGTTATTATCTTTTTTGAACACATAGTGTATTATAACCATATTGTAAAGTACACTTAGTTAACTTATTTAGGTCTTGCTATGAGAAAAATTATACATATTGATATGTGTTCAAGCGATTATGAAATTTTTGTACTAGTTTAAAATTCTTATTTATTAATTATTTTTTGTTAAAATATTTTCTATCACAATTCGTGACCTAGCGTCTAGCGTATAATATTGTACACGTTTATATACAGTACTTTGTATTAAGACCAGTTACCAATAAAGGTTATTAACATTGAATTTGACATTTCGTTTCTAACCCAGTTTTATCTCGTGGCTACCTGAACGAAAATAATTCTCCAATTAAGCTTGTGCAGTGGTATTATGGTTAGACGTAATGTAAGACGTAAATCTTATTTTTTTCATATAACTATACAGCGTTCATGCATGCTATGGCTATTTATTTTTTTTACAAAATTAATTTAATTAAATTCATGACTTCAATATAAATTTTCAAGTCGCGTGATCCTGAAACGCCAACTATTAGATTTATTAATGGTGCTTTAATTTTTTTTTTAGATTTGATATTTGAATTTTGTAGTTGGTAGTAACTCCAATGAACATTTAGGGAGTATCGTATAATTCGTATAGAATCTATATACGTATACATTTATGAGTTTTTTTTATAGAAATATATTGACAACAGTAATGAATTATGTAATTTTTATTCATATGTTTCTGGTATTAATTAAACTGATAAAAGAAATTTAAAAAACAATGTATTTCTTGATATTTTTAATACAAATTTCTCAGTTGTCATATAGAAACCTTTTGATGTGAACCTTGCTGCATGAAGTGAGTCCCAACTTGCACAGGAAACACAATGCTCTAATTGAAGCATTTGTTAGAATTACCTTTTCTTAATCAATCAATAAAGACTCAAGTAATAGTGCGAGAGACATTTGAGATGTTTGGATTAGAATTTTTAACAATGAATTCAGCATTATTTTTCAAATGTCAAATTCATAACTACGCCAGAAATGATACGGAAGTGGGTGCGCTGGGATTAATTTTCCTTATTTCATTTTTTAT
>VFXL01000263.1:0-48911 GCA_009761765.1 Phenacoccus solenopsis | reverse complement strand
AAAAGTCAACTCTTAACACAAACAACACGAAGGTGTTTTTGTACATATCCTCATCGCGTCAACAAGCATAATAAGAATAATGATACATGCATAGACTAGGATTCAAAATGTGTGAGTCATTCTACTTCCTACCTATTTTCTGGGTTTCCCTATTCTTAAGGGTAATAGTGCAAATAAATACTGGTTCAATCACCAATGATAGCTGCCTTTTATGACCAGTGTAGCCAAATGAATTCCAATTATTATTTTACCATTTCGAAATTTAACATTTCGATATCTCAATTTTAGCACCTACACCCAAATTTGAGGTTTTCAAAATCAAAATGGACCTTTGCTATAATTTAGCATCATCTACCACTCAATACCTTTCTATTGAAAAAAATTAAACTTCCTAGCTGCAATAGAGGCCGAATGATAAATTGCTGAAGTTTTTCGGCTGGTAGCTTCATATGATAGTTTACAGTCCAACTGGCAACAAGTGCTTTAGAAATTGAAATTAACCTGCTTCTTCGCTGAACAAGAAAATTAGTTGGCTTTCCGCGCGTATGGGTTTCCCAGTCCCGAAAAATCGTATACAATAGGGAGCTGAAGCCTAAAAACACCGCTTTTTTACCATTTTTATAAACTTGACCTAGTACCAAAAAAAATTACAGTATCGCAGCAGACACTTCCCTCACTCAAATATATGTAATCTTCCTAGGCAACGAGCACAGTGGGATGACAACGCCCCTAATGTACGATTTTTTGTCAAATTTTGTCATTTTTGGCTCAATAACGGCCCCGAGGGATCACATGGTTCGTTGAAGGAAAAAAACGGACTCAACGATACATAGATTCATTCCACACCAATTAAGCCAAAATTTATGGAAAATGGTTGGCGCACTAAGCTGTGGTCGAATTTCAAAATTGAGAAAACGTTATTTTCGCACCCCTTTCTTCAAAAATGAAGTATCAATAAATTTTCGGAAACTGCGGTTGCGACCTATGAAAATAGGTTAAAATTTCACAAGCAGCACAAAGATATCGCTGAAAATATATTCTGTCCATTTTTGAGAAATTTCGAGCCCAAAATCAGGTCAATTTTAGAGTATTTTCAAAAAAATTACCTATGACCTATGAAAATGGGGTAGAATTTTGTCAAAAATTTAAATATACTAAAATTTTTTTTTGAGCAATTTTTGAGTATTTTGAGCACTGTTCACTCTTTGAAGAAATGAAAAATCGTTTAATTACGCTTTGTATAATTTTTAAACACATATCTTTGAATATTCATAACTTACATATTTTCCTGTAATTTATAAATTTTTCTTCCCCCCCCCCACTAGTGTAGATGAATTAGCATCATTTGGAGAAAATAAAAACATGTTTGCCTAGCAAAGCTTATATTGCGAAAAATTTTCGAGAGTAGTCTCTTGAATAACCTTAAAGAGTTACTACCCCGCAAACCTTATGCCAATTTTTTTTTTAGTGGCGCTTAACCCCTCCCAAAAAAAAAAAGAAAAAGTTTTTTTCACATTATCTTTCCAGAGTTTGATTTTAAGGTAAAAATAGTTCAATCCATTTTTGTTCTGCAATATAATCCCTACAACTTTTGTCAAATAATTTTTTCTCTACGACCTACCAGGGAAACAAGAATTCGAAACGAACATCTCAAGGCCGGTAATATTATATTCAGATTATATTGATTTCCAAAATTTTTAGGAAACAATTTACATAAATTCTTGCGATTTTTGACGATTAATTTCACAAATTTTATGAGAATTGGTATCTTTTTGATCACGAGAGATATTGGGGATACTGCATAATTTTCACCAACGCCTCAACTGCCACAAAAAATACTCAAGAGGCTATATTCTCACCCTTCAAAAGCACTCATCTCTAATCGACCATATTTGAAGTTCTGCGACCGCATCACTTCCCAATCACTCTTCAAGTTATTCGTGTTCATTTTTGAGAACATTTTCTATGCCACATGAAGCAAACTAGAAATATAATTTCTTTGGTAGTCGATGAAAAAATCATTCCAGCCCCTGATTTCGTAGAGTGGTATAGTCGAAATTAATATTCTCACTGGATACCACTGCACCCTTCATGCACGAATAACTCCTCATATTCTCGATTACGTCCATCGTTTTGGAAAAATAACACAACCACACAATCCTTTAAATTGAACCCCCACCTCGATACTTCATCTTAGCTGGCGTTGCAGTACAATACGATGAACTCGAATGACTTTCAAAAGACCTAACACCATGGAAACCGTAACTCGCGCATATTTTCAATCATGCCACATCAAACTCGACCCGCTAAAAACGGTACACTTCGGCGATTCGCGTTTCAGCCGTTACACGACGCGACGACATCTTCCAACGTCGCGAAAAAATGTACGCAAACTTACTTGCACGCTGGAATTAGGAAATCCCAGTCTCGAATGAGTGTACAACGAAGTCTCCGATCCGGAATCTGGAGATCTCTGTTCCGACGTGAAAACACTGTCATGGCTAACGCTCAACAACGTCGACTGCAAGCTCCTATAAAAAATCCAAGCAAGAAGGAAAAGTTGAAAAAAAAGATTAAGGAGAAAAAAAAAACGTGATCCGTAAACACGACCGAGAACTTATCGCCGCCATCAAATTATATTTAAATTATTTTGTTTTACAAACCCATCCCGTCCGAAGAATAAAACTCGTGACCGAGCGTTTCTATTCTAGATATAGCCACAGAGCAGCCAGACGAACAGGCAACGGTTAATTAAAACATCCGAACGTCGCTAAATACGACCGAATCGAAAAAAAAATCCTAACAGCGAAATTTCACTGAGGTTTCGCTTTTTATTGCACGTTCAGCGTTTTTCTCGACCATATAATTTTAAAAAGCGTAAGCCGCCATACTGCATTACTTGAGCTGAGTTTTGAATGAGCACGAAACATTATAAGTCAAATCAAAAATCTAAAAAAAAATCTTCGAGATCTTCATCAAACGATCCCCTTACCGAATTTTCAAGCAATTTTTATTCATAAGTATCTACTATATTTTTCGGGAGGCCTAACCTTGATACTTATACAGCATGTCCAACAAAATTTATCCAGCAAAATGTTCGACTTTGCACAACCTTTTCCATGAACATATTGGATTTTTTTAAGCGAAGCCCCCCTCTCCTCCCGCGGTCAAAATATACAAAATAAAAATAAAATTTTTACAAACTTCAAACAAATTTATTCAGAATATTTTTCAACTTTTAGAGACGACGATATTAAGTAAGTACACGTAATACACTAATAAAATTACGCAAAACTTAAAAAAAAATTTTCAACGTTTTTATTTCATCATTCACTCGTACACGATTTTGAATATTTTTGCAACTGATTGTCACTTACACTTTTAGCTGAGTTTTTAACTTAGAGCGACACCTATTACAGCTTACCTGATTTGGAAAGGAGGGTCGGGGTAGGGAGAGTTTCGAATCGTTGCGTTTCAAATTCGCTAAAACTTGGTGAGAGACTCTTCTTGAAAATGCGAAAAAATTACTTTTTTGTTTTTTCGATACATCTCAAAATGGCGGATCACTCAAATTTTGAGTGGAGCTGGAGAAAGAGCAAATGACTTAAATTTTTCGTTTTTGATTTCATACGATAAAGTGAGTCACGGACACCAACATACCCAAATTTCAGCTTCCTAAGTGCATTTGGAGGGGAGTTAGATCAAAAAACTGTTTACTTAGGAAGTTTAGTGTTATGAAATTTCTTGAATCTTCCATATCTCCTCACCAAATCGACCCAGAAAGGTCAAACTTTGTATGTAAAGGTGGTTGGTGAGCAGAATATGACCTCTTAAATTTGAGTTCAAACGGATTCAAAATGGCGGATTATCCAAATTTGAGTAGAGTATGAGAAGCCTCAAATTGATAAAAATGCGATTTATATGAACTCATATGATTATTGGGGATAAGAAGCATACGATATCCAAAATTCACTTCCATACATGATGTTGGAGGGCAGGAGAAGGGGTTATCCACTAGGGTGGAATGAATTTTGGTTTTTTTCGAAAATCGATGACCCTTAGGCGAAAAAAGTTGTCAAATGGTCCTAATAGAATGCTCAAAAAATTTCAACCTTCTAGGTTAATATTTACCTTTGCCATATTGGGGTCAAAGTTTTAAAATTTTGATATTTTATTCGTTATTTTGAAAAAATTATTTTTATGCCAAATAATTTTGATTTCGAGATACTATTTTTGTATTGTCATCTTAAAATCATAAAAAAATTATTTATACAATTTTTTTCAATTTTTAGGGGTTCTAAAAATATTTTTATAGTTTGGTATATTCGTTGAATTTCGTCTTTTTTCATCTTATACACATAATTATGATAAAATTACAAATAAATGGTACAACTACTGATTCAGTGATTGGTATCGCTTAAACTAAATCGGAGGTCACAATTAAGTTTTATCTTTCTCAGGGGTCCCCAAAACATATCATATAACATGAAAATCATGTAGATGTGTATCTTTCATCTTTAATCTATTTGTTAATTAATAAATTCTGTCTCAAAAATAAAATAGCAAGTTTTCAACGAACGTTCAAATGATGTGATATGACAAAAACAAACTTACGCGCAAACAATTATTTATTCGTGTCTAGTTATAATCAGAGCACTATTAAAAGGGAGGTATTCCGGAAAGCCATATTTGTTCAATAGAAGTTCTTCGTTTTTTGAATAAAAAAATCCTTGGGACTCATTTCGGTCATTTAGTATATTTTCTTGGTTTAAGAAGGTTGTACGTGAAGGTATTTTTTATTCTTAACAAAATGTTGGCACTAAATTTATTTTTTGCACTTTTTTTATTAGGACTTGGTGTCATCTCTTTGTTTTGAACTTTGAATTGCTTTGTACTCTAATGCCTCGCTTCGAGACAAAAAAAGAATCAAAGTTTTAATTTTAATGTCAATAACTCATTATACTAGACACGAATAAATAATTGTTTGCGCGTAAGTTTGTTATTGTCACATCAGTATTGATTAACAAATAGATTAAAGATGAAAGAAACACACCTACATGATTTATATGTTATACGATATGTTTTGGGGACCCCTGAGGAGAAGAACACTTGATAAATGTGACCTCCGATTTAGTTTAAGCGATACCAATCACTGAATCAGTAGTTGTACCATTTATTTGTAATTTTATCATAATTATGTGTATAAGACGAGAAAAAGGCGAAATTCAACGAATATACCAAACTATAAAAATATTTTTAGAACCCCTAAAAATTGAAGAAAATTGCGTAAATAATTTTTTATGATTTTAGGATGACAATACAAAAATAGTATCTCGAAATCAAAATTATTTGGCATAAAAATAATTTTTTCGAAATAACGAATAAAATATCAAAATTTCAAAACTTTGACCCCAATATGGGCAAGGTAAATATTAACCTAGAAGGTTGAAATTTTTTGAGCATTCTATTAGGACCATTTGACAACTTTTTTTGCCTAAGGGTCATCGATTTTCGAAAAAAACCAAAATTCGTTCCACCCTATTATCCACCTAAAAATGTGGTGGGGGTACACGAGAGCTCGAAAAATTTTTATTGCGCTGTCATAGCATGAAACGAGCTCAAGTGATTAACTTATTCTCATTTTAGCTTCACAAGTGTATTTGGAGAGGAATTGAAGAAAAATCGGCTTTTGGAGGGGAAAACCCTACACGAAATTTCACAAATCTTTCATATTTCCTCACCAAATCGAAATGTTTGACTTCGCGTAACTGGATGGACTGTTAGACTCTCTGTTGTATGAATATCTCTTCTAAGATCAGTTGTCTGCTCCTTCTCCCCTCAGTACACACTTGGAAAACTGAAATTCGACTATATCAATCACTTAGGTTCACTTCTACATATGACACTATACTGCAACATTCTCGACCTTACATTCACCCCATCACATTTTGACACCATATCCCATCCTCATTCTTCTTCAAAATCAGATGAGAAGTTGAATTTGAGACATAGTATACTTCTACTTATCACTTTTCAATCATTCAAGTATTCTCAAACATAACCTCAAATCTTTAACATCCCTCATTTTGAATACATTTTGACACAAATTCGAGTGGTCATATTTTGGTCCTAAATTGACCTCACATACAAAGTCTGAACTTTCTACGTTCACGTGGAGGAGAGATGCGGATGACTCATTAAATTTCATGACTCAAAATAGCTTCAAAACACATTTATTCGCTTCAACTCTTCTCATACTCAACTCAGGAGGCTCAAATATTGATATATTAGTGTCCTCTATTCACTCTATGATATGACGTCATAATCGCAAACTCACCTTAACTCAAAAGTTGAATGAAATTCATTTTTAGTCGAATCAAAAATCTAAAAAAAAACCTTCGAGATCTTCAATAGACAACGCCCATTACCGAATTTTCAGCTATTTCTATTTATATCTACTATGTTTTTCGGAGGCCTAACCGTGACCAAAGAGACCAGAGGTTTCACTAAACACCCTCTATATCATAATGGAAAGCACTAGATCGATTAAAAATGATCTGAAACATAAATATTTGAGGTCCCACCTCTCCTAAAATCAGGTGTGCTGTAATAGCTTAGATTTTCATTAACACCTCAGCCAACATGTAACACGAACGATGGGCCCATAAATGAACACGATGAACTCACCTTCGTTGAGAATTATCAGTGGTATCATCGGTCAAATGACTAGTAGAATGACTCTTAGCCGGTTCCAAGTTCGTCGCTTCGACCTCCTGTTCAGACTCGAAATTCTCCTTGGACGATCGAAGTGTAGCGGTAACCACGTCTACACCCTCCGAGATCACTGGCCGATCTTTTCGTCGGAAATATTCTTCGGATGCCGCGCCATGGTTGTAAAAATCTCTTCTTTTTTATATCTATACCGGAACAAAAGCGAACGAAATAAACGGTTAAAAACTTCTTAACCTACATTCGCTACAATCGACATCTGCTTAAACATTGTTCCCATCCTATGTAAACATCGTTCGCAGACCAGTTGAACAGCTCGTGTGTCGTTTCGTTGGAATTAGATAAATCCGAATAATTAAAGGGCTAATTAAACGTACGTGCTTCAATTAAAAATAACTCGTTTCATGTGTTTCATTACGCGTACGTATTAATCTCCCCCGTTCCTCGTCTTTCCCAAATAAACTGAGCTTCTAACGAAGTTGGATGGCGATCCGGCGTCTATAGGGTACCCCGAACCAACGTACCGTTACGTAAAATCGACCGCGCCATTTCAATTCCGAATTGGAAAAACAAACATCGACGACCTTGACAGCAAAAAGGCGAAAACTTTTCGCCATTTGCGTTTATATTGCATCGTTTCGTCGATGTGGGATTTAACGAGAGCGAAAATTCGTTCGATGAATTTCAACAGCTACGTAAGGAATAATTTCATCACTACAGACTCGTATAATATGAACGAGTAATCTTTTTTCGCTAGCAATTTCATTCCCAGATGAAAGGTGTACGTACACTTGAGTGAATATTCGAGCGGAGAGAACCGCCAATCAGACTACACAGAGATACGGATGAGTCAAGGCTAGACTATTTCGATTAAGTACATAAATTCAACTTTTTAGAAGCGATATTATGCGACACGAAAAATGAAATAGTTTTTTTTTTTAATCAAATAAAACTGCAAATTTTCCATCATTTTGCACTTACTGAATGATTTATTTTCAAAGCTTTTCATTTTTAAATCTTTTTTTTTTCATAAAATCGATATCATAAAACAAAAAATATTTAAAAGTGAAAAAACTTTGAAATAGAGAGTTGAAAAAAAAAAAAACGTAAGCAGCCATGCCGCATTACTGGAGCTGAGTTTTTAACTGGGGCTTGTTTTGATTTAGTAATAACCTTGCTCAACCGTTCATCACTACAGGCCACACCCAATACCAAGTCTGAAAACCCCTACCCTATCCTTTCCAAAAACACTTAAGAAATTCAATTTGGCACAAATGTAGTATTTCTTGCCATGAAATAATCATGCGAACACATATTTCTCAAATTATAACTATTTGAGGGTCCTCAAATTATCTTCAAATTTTGTAAATCCGCCATTTTGGATCCATTTTGACTCAAATTTAAGTGGTTATGTTCTGGTCACAAACTAATCCTACACACAAAGTTTGACCATTCTAGGCCGATTTGGTGATGAGATATGGAAGATTCATGAAATTTCCTGCAGCAATTTCCCCTCCAAAAGCCGTTTTTTGCTCTAACTCCCCTCCAAAATCACTGAGGAAGCTAAAATCAAAATACGTTTGTCACTTGGGCTCATTTTATCATATGACACAGCAATAAAAAATTTTCGACCCCTCCTGTACCCCCACCACTATTTTAGGTTGGTAACCCCGCCTTCCCCCTCCAACATCATGTATGGAAGTGAATTCGGGATATAGTATACAACTTATCCCCAATAACCATATGAATTCATATTAATTACATTTTTACCAACTTGAGGCTCCTCAAGCTCTACTCAAAATTTTGATAATCCGCCATTTTGAATCCATTTTGATCCAAATTCAAGAGGTCATATTGTGGTCACCAACTAACTTCACACACAAAATTTGACCTCTTTAACTTGATTTGGTGGGGAGATATGGAAGATTCAAGAAATTTCATGACTCAAAACTTCCTCAAAAAGCCGTTTTTTGATCTAACTTCTCTCAATATGCACTCAAGAAGCTGAAATTTGGATATGTTAGTATCCGTGACTCACTCTTTCATATGAAATCAAAAACGAAAAATTTGAGCTATTTGCCCCTTCTCCAGACTCGCCGGCGCTACGCGTGGGGGGGGGAAAAAATATATATATATATATACCAAAAAGTTGGACATTTGCCAGATGATTACAAATGGTCTGAAACGCAAAGATTTGAAGACCCCACCCTACCCCGACCTTCCCTTCCCAAATCAGATAGGCTGTAATAGCTATCGTTTTGTTAAAAACTCAGCTAAAAAATAACAATACATAATTTCACAAAACAACATTTTTTCGAATGTTTTGTAAAAATACGTTTAAAAATTTAAAAACCGTTTTTTTTTTCCACTTTTACTCGCTAAAAAAATCAAAAATATCGATTCAAAAAGAATTTCCACTTTTTGAATAAAAACTGCGACTACGCCATAAAATAGAGCATAAAATGATACATCAAAAACAACAAGCGCCAAACCATTTTATAATTTGGAGTGGAGCTAGAAAATTTCAAACGGACATTTTATATTTAATGACATCAAAATTTCGTGAAAATTGGAAAACTTTTTTTCACTTCATTTTAATTATAATATATTCCTCAAGGGTTATTTTTTTTTTACAACAAAACAGAACAAGCTGAAATTTTTTTCAATTTATTGGCTCTCATAAATTAATTAGTGATGCGAAACTCACGAAGGAAAATATTCCAGAAGTAAAAAGAATATAAAATTCCAATTTTATAGGAGGAGAATTCAGCATTTTCAGTGCCTCGTATAAATTACCATTAGGATTTCCCAACACGACATCGTGCAATATTACTCTCGTAGATTTCTCGGTGTAGAACGAAGAAAGAGGGAAAACACGATGGAAATTTTTTTCATCTTAATTCACGCTCAATTTATTTCCACATCACGCCGCATCGAACGGTAGCCACATGGCGATAAATTCTTAGCAGAACAAACCTCAACTCAAATATTCAAGGTCAAATGTACGAAATCGTTCATAGATGGAGATGGCTCTCGCATAAATCTTCACCACAGTTTGTTCAAATTATTCATACATTCGTTCTTCGCAATCGTCTGAAGAACCGAAATCGCGGTTACCTCATCGTTAAACTCAAACCTACCGATTGAAAGAGTGGAACCGTCAGACAAGGATAAAAATAAACCGCAAGGTGATCTCGAGCCGAATGGTCGCGTAGAGGGAGTTAATTTTACCAGAAATGGCCATACAATGCTACCGCGTCGAACTTGAAACGCTAATGATTTATATCCGACCACCGGTACCTTCGTCGTGAACTACACCGTACACGTACATAGTGTACAATGTTGCAACAGGTAAATACTTTTAAGGAGCGATCATCGACCAGTCTTCGCGAGTCAACGAAAATATAGTTACTGTGTCGCTATTAAAGAGGAAACGGATACTCGACGTTTCCGTGTGGATGCCTTTGGGCCTATAAATGAAATGAAAAAATGGGGGGAAAATTATGAAAATTAATTCCGATCCATGCATTCCCACAGACAAAGAGCTATTGTAAAATAACCGGTCGTTACCCTACAAAGGTGTAATTATTTTACATACTCTATAGCTATTCAATTACCGCGTTGTAAAATTCTTTATCGTAGTAATTAGAGTATTCAACGGAGAGGGGATGATTATATTTGAAATTAACCTTTCAACCAGAAAAATTTTTCTCTTTTTTTTTTCAAAGTTTTTAATGAACCACTAAGACAGTGCATATGATTTGGGAAGGAGGAGACGAGAGAGGAAACAGACATCTCAGAAAGCGTACTAAGTATACATGAAAACCACTCCGACAAACGTTGCCAAATCTCTTCAAATACAGCACTGGTTTATGAAATCTCATCTAATAGATTATTTTCATCAGTCACAACTAATAAATGACTTCAGGTCCAGTTGGTGATGATACTCCCGCCAAGTCCCACTGATGAAATGAATATCAATATTTAAATAATAATTACAGTGTAAAAGTCTCATCAGTCAAATGACTGGTCTTCCTATTAATCAGATGATTGCCAGTCCCAATAATCAGATGAATTTCAATCTCATTTAACAGATTATCATTATTAGTCACAACGAATAGATGACTACAGATCCCTTCAGTCAAATGTCCATGTCCCATAGAGCAGATGAATGGTAGTCTCATTCATTAGATCATGATGACTGTTTCATTAATCAGACAACTATAAGACACACTAATCTGGTAAATTTCAACCACATTCAAGGGATTATTATCGTTGGTTTCATCAAACAGTTGACTACAGATTCCACCCATCAAATATATGTCCCACAGAGCATATGAATTTTAGTCTAACTCAACATGCCATTACTGTTGATCTGATAGATCAGATGAGTATCAGATGTACTATAGTTAGATGACTGGTAATCCCTTCAGTCAAATGTCCATGTCCCATAGAGCAGATGAATGGTAGTCTCATTCATTAGATCATGATGACTGTTTCATTAATCAGACAACTATAAGACACACTAATCTGGTAAATTTCAACCACATTCAAGGGATTATTATCGTTGTTTCATCAAACAGTTGACTACAGATTCCACCATCAAATATATGTCCCACAGAGCATATGAATTTTAGTCTAACTCAACATGCCATTACTGTTGGTCTGATAGATCAGATGAATATCAGATGTACTATAGTTAGATGACTGGTAATCCCATTCATCGGATAATTATAAGTGTAAATTATGAATGGATCAATATCTATTAGATTATTACTATACAAGTTTCATCGGTTAGATAATACTCTTCACATCATTCAAATGATAATTTTATCTAATAAATGACTTTTAGTCCCACTAGATGACTATGAATTCCGATGACTAAGTAAATTTAAATATCCCGGATGATTGCAATTTGCAAGTTCTCCAAACGAGATGAATTTCAATTTCATCTAATAGATTATTACCATCGGTCCCACCAAACAGATGACCAAATATCTCATCAGTCAAATGGTTGTAAGTCCCACAGAGCAGATGAACTTCAATTTCATTCATCAGAGGATTACTGGTCTCGCTAATCAGATGATTGCAGATATAACTTACCCAATAGACGTCAATATTTAGCAGATTATTACTACATAGGTCGTGCCAGTCGGATGATTACTCGTCCCATTTCAGTTTCATATAATATAGTATCACCACAGATCCCATCAATCAGATAACTATGTTCTACAAATCAGACGAATATCAATCTCATTCATCAAATCGTGAGGAATATATGAGGCATCTCAAAAAGCTCAAACTTAATAAGGACGAACTTACATGATTTTCAGTGGCAACGGCAAGATGTATTCTATATACCGAATCCAACAACTTGGTGGCTTTTGGAGGGGATATTTAAGGTTTTCCAACATGCGGATTAGGCGTAGGTGTAAAGATATGGGTAGCATCATCTGCAAGTTCGAACATACTCCCATTCAAGGGCGTAGCTTCAGTAGTGTGGCATTACTGCTTACATTTTTCTTCCAATTTCTAGCATAACTTTTTTTTTCTTCAAATGTTGCTAAACTTATCCAAATTATTTCGTGTTTTCAATAGTTTATTTATTTTTATTCTTTTTATTATTATTATTATTATTATTATTTCGAACAACTTGTTCACCTCTCCTCAATGCAATCCTCAAAAAAATCATGTTACGATAGCCTCGCTAACATAATAATTTCTTTTAAATAATACGGAATTCGTGATCACCGATTTTATCACCCATCAAAATCTCTTACTCGCACGAAGAAACTCGTACAGAAGCACATCGAGTACGTTAGCCATTCGCTAGATGGTTACAAATACCATAGTCATCGTACTTAATGATACAACGTACGAGTACATAAGCCATCGTACACATCTCCATCGACTAGCCGCCATATCCACTCCAGTGCAAAGAACCACGACACGAAAGAAAAACCGGAGCAATGCCACACCGTAAATCATTTCGATTCGAATAGAAAAATACAACGCTCTCAATAGACAACCACGGACGTCTCGTTTTTAATAATTTTAATTTATGGTTCTTGCACATGCCATACAGCCGCCGCTAAAAATAGACGCCAGCGCATAAATGATTTCACGGTAACGAATTTTTTTTCCTTTCATTATTCTTCTTCTTTTATAAATCTATGGCGTGTGTAATCGAATTACTTTATGTACGACGTTACGTAAAATAATCGCGTACGCGTATGTCATTCGCGCTCAAATATTGACAAGCTGTTTAACGCGATCGCCGCGTAACGCGTCGAGTTCAATGTTAGCCGAGTGAAAAAAATGTCGTCCATTCGCAACTCAATAATGGAATAACGTCACGCCTAGTTACGCCGCGGGTTTTTCTTCATCGTTATTAACGTTACGAAATGTAATTAAAACCTGGTCGTAATCGACGAGAAATATCGACTCGGACGACATCGCTTCGTTCTTCGCACCATAAAGAAATGCGGAAAAACGTGGAAAAATTAATTTAAATAGGTGTAAAATGTTCATAACCATTGGGTTGACCATAAAAGTACACATTTTATCGCGAATAACGATAACGAAGCTAGCTCGCGGAGTTGAAAGAACTATCAAACATGACTAATACGTTCTGTAAAGATAACTGATAGAATTAAAGGTCACTACATCTATATACGATTAATGATAATGTGGTCGATGGACTAACAGTAACCCGACTCATGAGACCAATAGCAACGATCTGATGAATAAGAATGAAATTCATCTGATTGTTGGGACATACAGTCATCAACTAATGGGACCGTAAGTCATCTAACAACTGAAGCTGATAATGTTAAACTATCAGATCAGTGAGACTTGCAGTCATCTTATTAGTGGGACAGATAATCATCTGACCAATACCATAACTATCGGCTGGGTATTTAAATTTATTCAATCGGTTGTACTTTCAATCATCCGATTAACTGGACCTACAGCAATCCTCTAATGGATGAAATGAGGTTCATCTGCTCTGTGGGACATACAGTCACTTGAATGATGAGACCTGCGGTCATCTATTTAGGGCGACCAATAGTAATAATCTATTAGATGGGATTGAAATTTACCTCGTTAGGAGAATTTACAATCATCTAAGATATTGAGATCTATTTGGTCAGTGGAATTGACAGTCATCAGACTGATGGGACAAATAGTCATTTGGCTGGTAATTTACATAGTAATCATCTGCAGAATATTGAGATTCATTTCATCATTAATGCTAGAATTCATCTGATGTATTTGATTCATTACACCAATTGTAACCATCTGATGAATGAAATTAAAATCCATCTGCTCCGTGGGACATATAATCATCCAACCAAAGGACCGAAAGTCATCTATTAGCTAAAACTGATAATGCTAATCTATTGTATTAGTGAAACTTGCAGTCCTCTTTCTGGTGGGACGAATGATCATACGACCAATATAATTATATGCTGGATATTGTAGTTTATTCATTTAGTTGTACTAACAATCATCTGATTAACTGAACCCATAGTAATTATCTGATGAATGAAATTCAGGTTTATTTGCTCTGTGGGACATACAGTGATTTGACTGATGAGACCTATGGTCATCTATCTGGTGGGACTAATAGTAATAATTTATTCAATTGGATTGAAATTCAGGAAAGGTTGTAATCATCTAAGATATTAAGATCTAGTTACTCATCAGAATTCAGTCATCTGACAGCTGGGACGAATACTCATTTGGTTGACAACTTATATAGTAATAATCTGCTGAATATTGAGATTAATTTCATTATTCGTATTCATCTGATTTATTTGATTCATTACACCAATAGTAATCATCTGATGAATGAAAATGAAATTCATCTGCTGTGTGGGACATACAAACATCTGACTGATGAGACCAATATTCACTTGTTTGATGGGCCCAATAGTAATCCATCAGAAGTTGAAATTTGCTCAGTTTGTACCACTTATAGTCATCTAAGTGATGACATCTTTACTGTAACAATCCACTGGGTATTGAGATTCATTTTATCAATAGAATTTATAGTTACGCAATTAATGTGATGAATTATCATCTGATTGACAAGACCTATAATTATAATAATACCTCGTATAATTGTCTAAATATTGAGATTCACTTGATCAATGGAACTTAAAATCATCTGATTAATGGGACCAGTAGCCATCTGAATGATAGATTCCATAGGTCATTTGATTTATGAGACTAATGATTTGGTATTGTTTAGGTATGTGAATAGAATTATTAAATGTTGTATGCAACACGAACATTACAGCCCTCGTCTCCCTTTTACGCCCTTGTTGCCAAATGTACTATTACTCAATTGTTTTAAAAATGACGCTTCTATTTTTTTCATCATAAAAATTTTTAATTAGCGACAAGGGATATAATTTTTTTTCAATATTACATGTTTTTTCATTTCTTTTCAATTTTTTTTGTAAACATCTTTTCAATCGGAAAGTTTGAAAGCTATACCAATTAATTTATTCTCATACTCATATACAAAAAAGAACTCCCATCGAAGATATCGAATTTTTAGCAATCCTATCGAAAATAATTAATCTAAACCCTACAACTTTACCAGAACCGAATTAATGAAAACAGCAAAAATAATGAAATATCTAATAAATGAGAGCGACGTAAAGCATTAATTTTTCAATTCAATTCATTCAAAATTTCTAACGATGAGTAAAAGTTGCCGTCATTTCCATCCCAGCTAAAAGTTCCATTTAAAACGTCAATCAACGCGGCAACAAAATGAGAAATTTCGCTCTCCCTCGCCATTTACGTCTAAAATATTTACCTTTATTCCTTCCACCCACCTCTTCGTTCTTTCTTTTACTCTTTTTTCACCTACATCGAATACATAAAATTTTAACCATCGGGAGAAAAATTCATCGAGGCTCCAGTGGAAACAAATCGATAACTAAAACTGTAACAGATGAAGGTACCAAAGCGTACTTTGCCTAGGCTCATAAACAGGTAACGTTCTAATTACACGCGAACCTTTCACCAATTTCTTATCATCGGCGGCGTTCAACGAAGAACCTAAATTCGGATGATTTTTAATGACGGAACTGTCGAACATCGCGTCCCATACATTTGCTTAACAAGCGTTAACCGAATCAAATTCGCACTCACCGTGACGCGGATGGTCGGTGTCTTGAAGCGGCGGTGATGCCTCGCGCACGCAAGACATACCGAATACATGTAAAATTTCAATCACAATTTTAACAAATCTGAAACAAACGATAAAATTTCATGCGTTAAAATATGCTCAGAAATATTGCTTAAATACGAGAAATATCGAAAGAATTTCGTTCTCAACTGGGACAAGAAAGAAAAAAAATGCAAGCAGTCATGTCCTATCATTATCAGGCCTGAATTAAGCTAATGTGGGACCGGGGGCTACTGACAGTTAATTTCTTATTCCCTACTCATTCTCTCATAAGAATTTATACATTCTGATTTCTAGTCAAAAATTTTCATTTTTTTTTTTTCAAATAAAAAATTCTTATTGCTGTTTCACAGCTTGAAATGCTCAAATTTCTTGCAAGAAGCGCGAATTTTTTTATTCAAAAATCTCACAAGCGAAACATGAAAATATTTATCCTTATTTTTCTTAGGAAATTTTTGACACTTCCCAACCTTCTGATAAAAAAATTTCGCCTTTTTGAGGATGATAATTTATTCTGGCCTACCCATCTAACACCATTCGTGGAGATAAATCTGATACATGACAATGGTGGATGTAAGCAAATAGGTCAAAGTGGAGTTGATATGAGAGGCCAGTGAATAAGTATTTCTTTAGTAAATACATAAATGGTGGGGGGGGGAGGTAAAAATTCGCAAACGAGCGAAACATAAAAAATATTTCGATATATGGTTTCGTTCTCGGAGAGGAAGGGGAAAGCAGAGTAATATTTGGTTTTGTTTTAATATGGTGGAGTGGGGGTAGAGGAGAGGTTCAATAATTTAAATGCAACTACATTTCTTTCTTGACATGATAATAAAAAATCACTCAAGGACACAAAAGTAAAGCGCATGAGCAAAGTTTTTACAAGAGGCCTTTTAAATCTGCAACCACACAGTATGCTTCTTGGCCCCCTCCTCGCATGGAAATTCTTTTCTATCCCCTCTACAATCAATTATAAAGGTGAATTTGGAACATAATATTATACTTCTTGTTCTCAGAAATTATATGGACCCCATATTTATCGTAATTGGGCAATTTGAGGTTATTCAAGCCTTCCTCAAATTTAAAGAATCCGCCATTTTATACACATTTCGACCTAATTCAAGGATTCATATTGTGGTTCGTAACCAACCCTATACACAAAATCTGCTTTTTTTAGGCGCGTTTCACGAGATGTATATTAATTATGGGTGTAGAAATTTACAAGAAAATTCTCCCCTCCAAAATCACTTTTTCACTCAAACTCTACTTAAGAGAGTGAAATTTTCAAATGCTAGTAATTTCAATCGAAATCATTATATGAAACGGTAATCGAAAAATTTTGATCTTTCACTAACTCCATCCCCCCTCCGTGCCCTCCACATACATATTGAGTTCGATAATTCCTCTTCTTCCTTCATAACATCATCTGTGATGTTGGATTATGGATATGGTACATTTCTTTACCTTAGTAGTCCTACAGAGTCGATATTTTCTAAATTTCGGCCATTTGAGGCGCCTCAAATTTTCCTCAATCTCTTGTATACATTTGGACCCAAATTTAAGGCGCTATATTATCGTTCCCAATCAACTCCACACGCAAAGTTTGTGTTTTCTAGGCTGATTGGGTGAGGAGATATGAAAGATTCAAGAATTTTGATGACTCAAAACCTCCTCAAAGAGCCATTTTCTTCTCTATTTCCCTTTTAAATTTATTTGAGAGATTAAAATTTAGATATTATGGTGTCTTTGCGTTACTCCATCATATGACACAATGACTGAAAATATTGAGGCTTTCGAAGTCTCTGTAGTTGTCCTCAAAATTTGAGTGAACCGCCATTTTGAGTCGGTCCAAAATCTTAAAGATACTAATGAGATATTCGTACGAACATTTCGTCAGTAATTTTATAGTGTTTTTCATAAATGTTTGATCGTCGAAATATAATGTTTTCCCCCTCCTTCCCCTCCTACTGGAATCTAGTAAGCTATAATAGCTTTCCTTCTTAACAAAAACTCGATTAAAAAAAACCATTATTCTAGGCTGGTCTACGATATTGGAACCAACAGCACTTTTCCCATCCAAGGGAAGGAACAGTGGGTCAGAAAATTCACAAAAATGGCGCCATTCGGAGACGCTTCAAAAAGCAATCTAAATAAGGTCGAAACCGAGCACGTTGCTGACCTACAATCTAGACGGACTGAAATACCATTTGCTCGTTAATCCTTTACATGGTCTGAGCAATGATTCCCATTGCGTTTGCCAGCAATAAAGCCTTTCGTATATAAGTTACGTTAATTTATCGCCACCTTCCTTTTCGCAAGTCGCTTCGTGTTCTTTTGTAATACCTCGAGCAAGGCGCGGAAATCGTGTCATTTATGCCGGTCTGAATGACACAAAGGCTTACGAAATTCTATCGATAGCAGGTCGTCGGGTTAACAAGAACGCATTAACCACGGCGAATAAATATTAAATACAAACCGTGTATCCCGAAGCGTGCTCCTATGCATCTTTATTTCTCGCTATATCCGAAGATAATATCTTTTTTAGCGATTTTTCCCTTCTTTTTGTTCTCCACGATGGAGTTACGTACTCACGTCAGCTCGTTTACGTAATATCGCTTGACATTATACTTTCTCTAACATCTCTTTTTAGTGTTTTTTCAGTACCAGTACCCAAATATACCGCAATGAATAGGTACTCGGAGAGCCGAATGCGCCTACGTATTCGATTAGTATTCATAACGCACGATGCGAAATTTAAGAATTAAGTTGTCCGATGTTATTCGAACGAACGTCGCGTATTGCGCACATACGTAGACGTACGCCTTCGAGACGAGATTTTAATTAACTATAGCGCTGCGTAGTGTCTGCATATATCAAATGACCACACATGGTTGTGATTTTAATCGTACAGAAATTTTTCGTTCAATGCGCACGAGACGCATACCGATGTATTTAATTGTTCGTGAACGCTGAACAACCATTATCGTTTGGTTTATTAACGTCGGAGACTTTTAGGCGGCTACGATTTTCCTTCGCAGATAAAAAATGTGCATAAGTCTGCATAAAGTTTGCGAGCGATAATGTATGAAGTTAATTCCAAGTTTATATCTGCTATCCAGTTTTATTTTGTATGCATGCGGGAAAATTTTTCTGATTAGAGGTCGAAAATTTGACGATTCCCAAGAAATGATTCGATTATAATTTTTTTTTTCGAATCAAAAAAAATGCTAAAAAATTTTTAACATATTTTTCCCAAGTTTTGACTCATTAGTATGTTTTACCAAAGACTCTCTGAATTACCCATGTGTCAATTTTGGGATCGTGAAGTGATATGCACCACTCATGAAAGCCCGAATATCTAAATTTTCATTCTCAAGGTCGATCGTTCAAAATTTTCCTCTCTTCTACCCCAAGTCTCTGTAGCATAAAAATGAATATCCAATAACAGGTGAGTTATTGAGACAACAACCTACATTTTAATTCTTATGTAACCTCCCTACATTTCACACACTCTATTTTGGAAGTGAACTGATACGAATTGAAAAATGAACGTATATGAAAAAATAAATTTATAAGATAATATCGATATTTATTTTTTTTTCTCCAACTCTTCACCACGAACAGGCTTGAGCAGAGGGAGGGGAAGCGGGGTTTCCACCGGGCCCAAGTTTTTTTTGAGGGCCCGTAACTTGACACATCGGCACTAAAAATCTGTCTTTACTAGCTCCATAAACTTTTTTTTTTCGCTTTTATGACTTTTCCTCCTGGGCCCGGATTTTCTCTACACGACCCTGACCACGAACTTCGTTCTAATTTATGCCAATCTCTGCGTATCGTGAATGGATATGGAGAAGGTATCAACCTACTCCCCCCCCCTTTCTCCACTGCAAAGTCTAGGCAATACAAATTCAATACTACAAATTCTCACATCTTTGAAAAATCAGGGAAACAAGGGGAAAAATTAAATAACATTTTAAAACTTGTAATAAGAGTAACCTAAACTGTTGAAAACATCTGAAAAAAAAAATGCAAAGAAATTATAATTTTTCTTCAATGAGGAAATTGTCATCTTTTTCTGATTATTCTTTTTTTCTTCATTAAAATACTTTTTTCAAAATTTCAAAAAAATTCTGAAAAAATTCGTATAATTCAAAAGTTTTCAATTACTCTTTAATTCAAAAACATTTCAACATTTTTTTTTCCTAGTGTCGCACAGTGGGGCCGATTGCAAATCTAGGTGGACAAAATTCGAAAATGCAACTTTTTTACTTTTAAATAAGCGTACCTTATGTTTTTTGAGTCGCTAAACTCGAATTTGATATTAGTTTTTTCCTTCCGCCCCTCAAAAAGCCCCAAAAGCCCAAATTTTTGGAAAATTGGGCTTCAAGGGAATAAATTATTTATGCATATCGAATTATATGTTTTTGAGGTCGCTGAATTCGAATTTGAAATTCTTTTTGTGATGAAACCCCTTAAAAAGCCCCAAAACCCAAAAAAAGCAAAATTTTTGAAATATTGGGCTTCAAAGAAATAAGTTATTCATTCATGTTGAACTATATGTTTTCGAGTCGCTGAATTCGAATGTGAATTTTTTTTTGTAATATAGCCCCTCAAAAAGCCCCTAAAGTCTCGAAAACTCCAATTCTCAAAAAATGAGCTTCAAAAAAAGCACAATGCATTTATATTGTGTAATATATTTTTGAGGTTGCTAAATTTGAATTTGAAATCATTTATGGAATTCAACTCCTCAAAAAGCCACAGAACACCAATTTTTGGAAAATAGAGTTTCAAGCGAACAAGTGATTATTGATTTTTCAATCATATGTATTTATGCTAAAATTATATTGGAAATTCAACTCCTCAGAGCACCAAAAGCTCCAGTTTCGAGAAAATTGGTTATTTAGAAAATAGAAAAATCCAAAGGGGGTTAAAAACCCTTTACTTAAAAAAAAAAAAAAAAAAAAATTAATAAATAATTCAACAACCTATGCAAAGAATGTAATTAGAAAAAAAACGGAGATTCTTCGTGTAAAAACACTAAATTTTAACATAAAATCCTAAAAAACCTACTTTCGGCGCAAGTTGGCGCAACTGAAATTAAAACAGGCGTGTAAAGGAGCACTTTGTGCACAACACCACGTCGCCACTTTTAGGTCTGAAGAGGTCTGTGGTTTTGTAGGTAACAAAAATTGTAAAAAAACACCAAAAAAATACGAATATAAAAAAAATTCTCACATAAATATGATGATTTGTAAAAAAAAATTAACACCGCGAAATGATTCATTATTTAACGTATTTTCATGAAAAAATATCATTCCCCCCAAAAGTGAATTTAAAACCACGAAATCATTAGTCATACATCAGCGTTTTCGTATTAGCGGGATATTTTGAGCGAAGAAGTAGGAAGTTGTGTTACTCATCCCCCTCCCATGACCACTACGGTTGAGTTATGGCTCTTGTGGCTTTTGTTTGTTATAGAGGAGGGATGTACACAACTTTTGAGTGCATTTTCAAACAGAAAATCGAATGTCACTTTTTGGACTTTTGTCCACCTAGAATCGCAATCGGCCCCACTGTGTGTCGGGTACTGCCGCTCGAGCCAATTGCTTTTAGTTTATGAAAAAAAATTGACAGTATTTTTTTTTTTTATATTTAATTATACTGGCGTATGTAATTGCCAAGATTATCACGCCAGTGTATCTGTTAATTACAGGACAGTAAGGGTGGATTTCAGATTTTAGCCCATAATTTTGAGGTTTTAAGAAAATGTATAATTTTTTGTACTTGTTGAGGATCGTCTTCAATAATGGTGTTTTGAATTTTTAGGGTGGTTCGGATCATTTGAAAGGAGTCACATTTAAAGAGTAAATGTTGGGAGGTTATAGGGGATTTATCACAAAAGGAACAATTTGGGGTTTCTCTAATTCCATGGTATAGGTGGTTATGCGTAATTTTGGTGTGTCCTAAACGTAGTCTTGTAATTTTCACTTCTTCTAATCGATTGAGTTGGGAGAGATATTTCCAAGGAGTTATTTGTTTTTTATGTTCAAAGAGTTTATTAGTTAAATTTTGGGACCATGAATGTTGCCATAAATTATAAACTAGAGTTTTTACATAATTTTGAATGTCTTTAGGGATTGGGATAAAGATCGGGGACATTATTACCGCGTTTTTAGCCAAATTATCTATTACATCATTTCCAGTTATGCCGGTATGACTTGGGACGTACATGAATTTGATTTGAATGTGACTTATTTCCAGCATTTGGTATAGATTAAGTATTTCTTTCACGATTAGGTGGTCACTAAAGGGCTTTTGAATTATTAGAAGGGAGCTCAGTGAGTCTGTTAATATAAGGTATTGAAATCATTCATGGTTTATTTTGAAAATTTTCTCCTGCTGACGAAGGGTTTCCGAAGTACGCTGTTTTGGAATTAGAAAAGACAATTCATTTTTGGAAAAATATTACATTTTTATTTTGTTTTAGAGTAAAAAAAAAAAAAAAAAAAAAAAATGAAAAAAGTAAAGTAACTACTTGGAGCGTAAATTTTTTTTAAAAATAAATCTCAAACAATTTACTTTTTTTTTTAAAGAAAAGAAACACACCGAACATTTTTTCAACTTTCCAATCACTTCGAACTTCAAATATTAAAAATTATGAAATATTTAAGATGAGTTTATAGGTTCTACACAAGCCAAAACGACATTTTTTTTCAAATTCGAGATTTCAATTTTTGAAAAAAAAAGTTGTTCATTTTGTTTTATCGTATATGAGAAAAAAAATGATTTGTCTTATTTTAATTTCAAGAATATAGCTGGTACATGGAAAGGATTTTTTTAATGCGTTTATTTTTGGTCGCTCAGCATCAACGGCTGTTTGCGACGAATATATACATCTTAAAGTTACTTAGTTCCCCCTCCCCCCTCCTCCATAACGACTCTGCTGTCTTCGCCTACGCTCAACACAGATTCTATTTAAGCTTGGATTTTTTTCTTCATTGAAAAAAAATCAGCATCCGGATAATTAGTTGGTTGAAATTCTAAAAAAATTGTCAATTAAGGATTCTCAAAATACGCTTAATGATAAATTAGACATTTTTCTCAAGTAAAAAAAAAAAAAAATAGCACTTTAACGAAGGAACGAAAAACCGACAAAATTATCTAAATATCGTGTTTTCCACAGCGAAACGTCAAAATTTAGAAACAAATTATTTGCTGTACAAGGGCATACAATTTCCTATAATTTCAAGGTATCCAAATTAATTCTTAAAAGGACAAAAAATTCATATTTTTAGCTCCTGAATCTGAAGAAAAAAAATATGAATAGTTTTTCACACTTTAGAAGTTCTCAAAATATCTTCCATTTGAAACTGATTATTTTTTTTGATCGACAAAAAAATAATTAATCGATACTATCGGAGTTATTTTCCTTAATTTTGAACGAGATCTCAAGATACAATAATTTTTGTTTTCTATGGGTTTCCAAAATAGGATACATTCATCAAAATAAGCTTCAATTTCATCTAATTTTTTTCTTTCTTTTTATGAACTGACGCCATGTATAGCACTGGGTTAGAGACGTGCTTGAGTATTATTTTATTTTAATTTAGATATTTCTCAAGTGATTGGTATTAATATTATATAAAAAAAAAAAAAAAAGAAAAACTGTTCAACGAGTCATAAACATCAACATTTTATTTATTACATTGAAGAAGACTGCAGTATAGCTGAAACATCAAGAAGTACTAATACATAAAAATGAATAAATATTTGTGTTTGTGGTTCTTTAAGAGTCCAGCCCTATTCCCACTGCTGTAACAAAAAATAAATAAATGCCCGTGCCTCTAGCCTCGCTGCTGTACACGACACGGATGAAAAAAAAGGCAATTAATTTTTTTTCATTTCATAAAATCACAAATAGAATTAATTTTCAATATTTTAGGAGTTCCAAAAATTTTCTCAATTTAAATGATTTTTTGTAGCTCAGAAAAACTAACGAAATCGTTTCCAACATGATTCCTAATTTTTTTTAAAAGCAAAAAAATTTTATTACTAGCAATTATAACACTTCGTACCACTGAGATTGTCTTTAGTAGAAAATACTCCCATAAAATATTTTTACCCTTTTACAAACGCGAAAAAAATTATAATTTTTTACAATTCGAAGTTCCCAGAACATTTTTTTTTTCAAATGAAGAATTAAAGTACCCAACCTTTCCCCTACCCTTTTTCTAAATTCCTCCATATATCAAAACTCCAATCGTACACGCCTTCCTCATACTCTTCGTTTAAATACATTCAACAATCTACGATAAGAGCGTCACGTCAATTCATCCTATCTCGTCTATTAATTACGCTCGTTTATTAGATTGCGCGAGTAATTATATTAAGCGAGTTTCATAGTGCCTGTTGATTCAGCTCTTCGAGCGTTTATTATCATTGTTTTAGGTCATCGTTTAGGTAGGTCGCGTTACACTCCCGGTCCGCCGCTTCATTAACAGTTTAACACCGTACCTTTATAGACAAAGAGAGAAGCCCGAATTTTCACGTAAATTCTCCTACGCGCTTACGTCTCGTGTGACGCATATTTGGGCTTCTTTCCTTTTATTACGTACTTATCGAGTCATCGGTTTTATTTTCTGTAATGGTATTAAATATCTTTGTCATATGGACAACCGCTTAACTCGATCATAAAAGCGTAACGTTTTCTTTGGCCACTTAATAAAAATTAACTTTTCGATAAGAACGGTATTACACAAATATACTAAGTAACGACTACATTACGCCAGATAACGGGTTTATTTATCTTTTTTTAATTTATGTCAGGCGATTTAAAAGCAGGAAATTTTATTATTATTATTTTTTTTTTTTGAAATTCCGGCACACTCGAGTATTTAAATAGAGAATGTCGTGTGTAAATAGGAATAAACATAAGTAGGTATAATTTCAACGCTAATTTACTGAATTTACGATTTCGTCGTGTTTAATTTAGCTTCGACCTTATTTCAATATCTCGACATAAGTGCACAGAAGTTACGATATTTTCTTCAAATTTCAATGAAAAAGTAGCTAAGCAGCCATGCGACATCAGCAGAGCTGAATTTATAAAGGCATATTCGGAATTGAAAGTTTCAGAAAACGTCTTTAACCTGTTCACACCTATTTACAGTAATGAGACAACGAGAACTTAAATTTGGAATACGCTGTATTTTTCATCTTGAGTAATTAAATCAGCTTATATTCTTCAATTTTGAGCTATTTGAGGAATCGCAACCATTCCTCATGTCTAGGTTCATTCGCTATTTTAAGACCATTTCAAGTAAAACTTGAGAAGTTACTGAGCTCACATTTGAAGTTTAAGCTTTCTCTGCGAAGCTGTTGAAGAAATATAGATGATTCATGAATTTTCAAGAACCAATTCCTCCTTCAATAATGATTTTTATATTAACCCCCCTCCCTTCCTCCTCTTCTTTTTAGAATAATAAAATGTTTGCACGTTGGTAATTTGAGTTCACTCTATCATATTATGATACCATAATTTTACCTCCGTTTATTCCTCCTCCCTCATTTGAACTTTTTTTTTTCAGATTAATGAAACTTTTATTGTAACAATATAAATTACAAAAGACGGAACCGATATTACAATTTATTGTTTTACCGGACCCCTCCAAGTTTATATTACTTAAAGTAAAAATTTAAAATTTAAATTTAAAAATTAAAATTAAAATAAAAAAATAATAATAAAAAAAGATAGAGTAATTAATAGAGTGAGAAGATCGGGGAGGAGAAGGGGGAAAGGAAGAGTAGGTAATCCCTCCCTCTCCCCTCCAAAAAAACCATCATGTCGTATTTGGAATGCGTGGTATTTCTAGTTCAAAGTGATCACATGAGTCCATCTGGATTCAATTTGAACTACGAGTATTTCAGCTATTCAAGGTCACTTGAAATTTTCATTCGGCATTTTGGTTCTGGCCTTACTAAGTTGTTACGTGATACTCATTAACTGACTTTACATAAAACGCTTGGGCTTCGTAGATACATTTACTGAGAGGATATGCAAAATCAGGCGGTGAAGAGGGGGGGGGGACGGGCATCCTCGAGATTTAGACTTCAGTATTAAATACCCTTTAAGATTATAATAAGAATTTTTTTTTCGGTCACAAATAATTTTCAATGAATAAAAAAAAAGTAAGAAGGGCCGAACATTACTTTTGCCTCAGGTTGATTCTGGCTCTTCTCGGCCTCATGCAAAGATTCAATAAATTTCATGAATGAAAAGATCCTTAGAAAATTATTTTTACTCTCATTCCTCGTCATATTCATTGAGGAGCTCTTTTCCCTGCCTCCAATAAAATTCACGATTCAAATGAAGCGCTCCATTTTGTGAATCAAAAATCCTAAAAAACTGTTTTTCATATTATTACCACTTTGTTACTAAAATCTGAACGATTGCATCGATAACCGTCTGGCGATGAGGACAATTTAAAAAATTTTTACACTCAAATTCTTCGCCCAAAGTCGTTTTGTGCTCAAATTTTCTATCAACATTTTTTTGCATTGTCAACTAGCTAAGATCCTAAGCAAGGTACCTAACTGATTTTTTTTAAATTACTACTTTTTTTTTTTTTTTTAAATCGTTCGGCCATTTGCGACGCTAAAATTGTACATTACTTATAAATATAGGTCATTATAATTATCGGTATCTATTGATTAAGTATAAAAAATTTTTTATATAGAATTAATTAAATTGTATGATTGTAGGTAGGTAAATAATTTTTGGACCGCTAGTTCCTCATCCCCAGCTGCTTCCTCTAGATTTTTCCATTGTCGTCGGCGCGCGTATTTTGGGCATTCTACTATTAAATGTTCGATCGATAGTGGAGCGTTGCATGAGATGCAAATAGGAGGGTCTTTTTTTTCTAGCAGATGGGAATGTGTGAGTAAAGAATGCCCAATTCTGATCCTAGTTGTAGCAATTTCCTCGCGTCTTCTGGTTCGATAGGAGGTGAACCATTTAGATATCTTTGGTTTTATTCTGTAAAGCTTCGTGTTGGTGTGCTTGGTTTCCCATTCAGTCTGCCACAATGATAGGAACTTTTTCACTCCCTTTTACCAATTTTTCAGAAACATCTCTATTCAACCCACCTCTCTACCCCTCCTCCCCCCCCAAAAAAATCAACGAGGTCAAATTTATCACAGAAAAAATTTCAAATTTGAATTCCAGGCCGGCAGATTAAACTGACGTCACATATTCAGACAGTGATGCCAATTCGTAAAAAATTGCTAGTTGTTTTTCAAAAATGAACAATTTTTTGTACTTTTTTCAAAAATAAAAAAATACGTATTTCGCGTCCTTAGGTTTTTTCATTACTTTCACTAACTGCTAAATACCCTGCTAAAGAACCAGTTCTCCGGTTATTCCAGACTTTCAGTGCCCCTTGAATATTCACTGACCCCAGCCAAATATCGACTTTGTTCTTAAGAAATGTCCTAAGGACATTCAATAATTTCAACCACTAAAATAGAAATTATGATTTAAAAAAAAAATTACATTAAAAGAATTATTTTAAAATTAAATTTATTATTTTGAATTAAATTATTTTTTTAGTAAAAGGAAAAATTAAAATTAAAATTAAAAATAAAGAAAATAACATTATTGATAAACCAGAAAATCAAAGCCTAAAAAATTCAAGAAAATATGAATCGAAAAATTTGAAAAAATTTCCACAAATGTACTTATATAATGCCGATCAATAGTGAAATTTTCAAAATTTTTCATCCATCCCATCCAGAGTTAAAAAATATTGAATTTTCGACATATGGGAGTCGATTTCTCAGGAAGGCGTGGGGGTGGGGGTCAAAAATTTTTTTGCGGAGTTTTTTCATCGAGGGCAACATTTAGGACCACTTGTGACCGAATTTGGTTCGAGGGCCGTTTTCACTATCTTATCAGGAGAGACCCTTTTTTAGTCATTTTCACGTATAAAGTTTCCTATAACAAAGTGAGGAGCTAAAATTTATGTCATGTAAAAAAACTGCATAATGACCAATCACATACAAATCCCCCACCATCCGACCATGTGTACTCTAATCAAACAGGATGTAACAGCATCCTTTTATTATTAAAACCTCATTTAAAAAAGCCAAATAAATCTTCAATGACAAAGTACATTACGGATTATACCTGCGAAAACACTCCACCAGAAACATATCAACGTGGCAATTCCAACAGCTAGCGAAATACTACAGCTCGGTACACAGCACCATAGCTCTCTTATCTCAAATTCCGTTTCACCGAAGCGTTAATATCACCGAATAGCGTTTTCCATACACACAGGATGCCAAAACACATTTCATTTAAGCGTTAAATTCATCTAGTCAAGATGTAAAGAAAAAAAAAATCGCAATTCTAACAATAATCACGAACTAATGGAAATAAAAAATCTACGGTGGAAATCGTTTCATCGTTGACATGCTCTGTTTGAATAAAAGCAAAAAAAGATAACTAAGATACCGACGAATACGGAAAAAATGTTATTACACAGATTGGACGATGAAAAAAAAATGCGTCATTAGTACGCGATAATTATGGAAACGGAAAATACGGCTAATCTTCATATCTTTCTATGTTGAATCAACGAGATATTCGTAGTATTTGTTGCGCTCAACACCATCAAACGAGAGATAAAACAATTGCAAGTGTTGCGTCGTTTTCTACAACAAAACGAGCATTAGTAGTAGTTAAATGAAGCGAGATAAATGAGTATGTATGATTAATTTGTGTTCGCGATTCGTACGCTTTCGCGGAAAATTATTCATTTAGAGCGAAATCCTCCAACACTAGAATTTCATTTTTGTACCGATAGATGAACTGTTCCCTCTAACATCTCCCGAGTATAGACAAAAACAAGGAAATGTAATTCGTCACAGACCAAATTGTAGCTAATTTAGCATCTGCGTCAAATCGAATCAACGATAGCACCATTCGAATTCACGACTCCAGTGTCTCGTACTTTCACAAAAATCGCTCCGGCGAAATGCTTACCATATGGATATGACACATCGCCGCTCTTGGCAGTACGTATCGTTTATAAATCACACCAGACGAACAATGTCATTCGCCTTCGGCTTCGTATAGCTCGGTTGCTACACAGCTGTCTCGTTCAACCAGTTTGAATTCTTTTGGTTGTTTTTCTTTCCTTTTTTTTTTTTTGTCTTTTTCGTTTTCACGAACAATATATGGAATACGCGAAAGTGACAGATTGACCGCGTAATTCGTTTGTGATTCAGTTCTTTCCTTGACCCGCGCGCGAGCTCGGTTTTTTCGTAATTAATAAGCGAGATCGAATGGAATGCGAGCCGCCTGCGTTGTGACCAAATGTTTTGGATTTTGGGTCGAATTCTTGTATCTTCGTTCGCACCTCGATGGGTATTCGTTCGATGTTGCCGGTTTAAGCGGTTCAAAGAAAACATTTCAGTTAGATTTAGATTATCGTTCTACGATTGCCAGAAATTCGTAAATTTTATAGCATGCACGTGCGTAACCGAACATGAAAATAATAAAGGAGAAGCGCGCATTAGTCATTTTTCGACAATTTTTCTTCAGTTTTTAGATAGAACTTTAGCGTTGGAATATATATTTTCATTTATTATTGTTTTTTTTTTTTTTTTAATTTCGGCGAATTTTGATTTCAGAAGAATTTCATTTTACTTGATTTAATTTTTTTTTTAATTATAAAAAAATTTTTAAATTTTTTTTTAAATTTTTGCCTCACTTTCACATTTTGTTTCTCATTACAACCCATTTTCATTCGCAGATTTCTAAATCATTAATTTGTTTCCTTCAGTGAATATGATTTATTCATTTTTGAAGATCACTATGATCTTCAATTTTGTTCATTTCCATGCTCTTTTTTTTTTAATAATTCAGTCTTGGAATCATTTCTTATCCAAACCTGAATAATGATCATCATTTTTTTTTTTTTTTTTTTTTTTTTTTTTTTTTTTTTTTTTTTTAGAAGGGAAGGGGGGTAAGATGAAGAGATAATTGTGGGCATTTCTCTTTATTACATAATACATTCATTTTGTTTTGAAATGTCTTTACTTCGAAGATTAATCAAATTTTCAAATATATTTTTTTTTTTATAAATGGATCTCAATTGCTAATTTTTGAAAAGTTTTATTACCGTAAATTTTCAATTATGAATTTTTTTTTGAATTTTTAAACTTCTCCCCCCTACTAAAAAAAAGACTTTTGTATTTTTAAGAACTTCTTGAATTCTTGGACATTCTGTCTATTAGTTTTAAGCATATTCTCGCTTCAGGATATAATTATGATTTTAGATTTTTTTAATACTGGAAATTTCTTTTTTTCATTTTTGATTTTTTTTAACATTTTGGACCACTTAACGACTAGATTTTGTTGTTCATTCATGATTTTGTTTCAGATATTTGAACGTTTTTAATTTTGAAATTTTTTTAATTTTTTCAATTTTTCCATAACTGAATTTTTTTGTTAATTTCAGAAATTTTTATGAGCGTAAATTCCACTTTTTTTTAGAATTTTTTAGCAAGCCCTATTTATTTACAAAAATTTTTTGAATTTTTTCTTTCACTTTTAAGCATGTTTTTAATACATTATGTTTTTATTATTTTGGATTTCTTCAATATTGGACACTTCTTTCCTTTTACTATCCATTTTTGAATATTTTTATACATTTCGATCTTTCCCCGATTGTTTGTATTCGCTGATTTTTTCAGATATTTGAGCAACTTTCACTTTCAGATTTTTATTTAATTTCCCTTCCTTCATACACGCCATAAATTCTGCACCAAAGACTGCCATAAATTCTGCACCAAAGACTAGAAACACGAATAAACGATTTGTCAGATGAAATGAGAGCCGGAGAAAGGTGAAGAGAGGAGACAAAGAAATTGTTTAATTTCGGACTTCTTTCACAACTGACAACTTTTCTCACTTCGTTTTTATCAATGTTCAAAAAAAAAATCAATTTATCTATGCGAAGCCCCATAAAAATGTGTTTATGACATATATCTCAGTTGATATATCATTTAAAGAAAATTTGAATAGAGACAAAATTAATCAACTTGTAATTATGAACAAAAAAGGTTATATTCATTTTTCGAATAAAAATGCTTTCCATCAGCTAAATTTTTGAAAAATGATATTTCAATTCGTACATTTTAACACATTTTTCCATTTATCTCACTATGTATGAAGTTTACAAGCAAAATGCTCAGGAGTGAAATAATTCTACCATTAATTTTCTACACAAAAGGTTCAATCCATTTTTTGTGTACAATTCATTGCAGTGCCAAAAATTGCACAAATTTATCGCTTGTATGCATCAATAATAATTCTCGCTGACGATTTTGCATTTTTCACCGTAAATATAGCATTTACAAAAAAAAAAACTGTTTGTAGGCAGAATTAATGAGTTATTCATTTTCAGGAAAAATGGTTAAGCTGGTTTTTTCGATTTATTGTTTCCCAAAGTCGAAAATCTACTTTGCATAATATTAAAAGTGAGTTTTGCTTTTCAGATGAACTAAATTAAAAAAACAAATGTTTACTTTATCATTGAAAATTTAGAATTAATTATTTTCAAATATGATACTTTTCCTCGCAATGTCATATTCATCCCGAAAAATACGAAATCGTTGGTAAAAACTGTGCTGATAATGGTGGTACTCTCAAGATGACAATTTCGAAAATTTCTGACACTACAATACATTGAATGCAAAAAATGAGTTGATCCTTTCTTATAAGAAATAAAAAGTAGAATAATCTTTCATCCCAGCATTTTTCTCCTAAATATCATGCACATCGAAATAAATGGAAAAAACTAACTTCGTAAAAATAAAGCGAGGAGTGACTTTTTTGGCCTTGCAGAGCATTTTATTCGAAAAATGTACAGAACATTTTGTGCTCATAATTAAAAAATGTATAATTTTGTTACCATGAATTTTTTCTCTAAATGTTATTTTAAATGAGATAAAAGCCAAAAACATAATTTTTGATAATTTTTATCCTTCCTTGGCGGCCATTCGAGAGTTCGTCAGCCACAATTTTTCTTTTTTTTAGCTGAGTTTTTAACTAAAAAACGACAGCTATTACAGCCTACCTGATTTGGGAAGGGAAGGTCGGGGGAGGGTGGGGTCTTCAAATCTTTGCGTTTCAGACCATTTGTAATCATCTGACAAATGTCCAACTTTTGGTGTATATATAATTATATATATTTTCCCCCACGCGTAGCGCCGGCGAGTATTCATAAAATTCGCTCAAAATTTGGTGAGAGACTCTTCTTGAAAATGCGCAGAAGAGCCTTTTTTGTTTTTTCGATAAATTTCAAAATGGCGGATCACTCAAATTTTGAGGGGGCTGGAGAAGGGCAAATAGCTCAAATTTTTCGTTTTTGATTTCATATGAAAGAGTGAGTCACGGATACTAACATATCCAAATTTCAGCTTCTAAGTGCATATTGAGAGGAGTTAGATCAAAAAACGGCTTTTTGAGGAAGTTTTGAGTCATGAAATTTCTTGAATCTTCCATATCTCCCCACCAAATCAAGTTAAAGAGGTCAAATTTTGTGTGTGAGGTTAGTTGGTGACCACAATATGACCTCTTGAATTTGGATCAAAATGGATCAAAATGGCGGATTATCAAAATTTTGAGTAGAGCTTGAGGAGCCTCAAGTTGGTAAAAATGTAATTAATATGAATTCATATGGTTATTGGGGATAAGTTGTATACTATATCCCGAATTCACTTCCATACATGATGTTGGAGGGGGAAGGCGGGGTTATCAACCTAAAATAGTGGTGGGGGTACAGGAGGGTCGAAAATTTTTTATTGCTGTGTCATATGATAAAATGAGCCCAAGTGACAAACGTATTTTGATTTTAGCTTCCTCAGTGATTTTGGAAGGGAGTTAGAGCAAAAAACGGCTTTTGGAGGGGAAATTGCTGCAGGAAATTTCATGAATCTTCCATATCTCATCACCAAATCGGCCTAGAATGGTCAAACTTTGTGTGTAGGATTAGTTTGTGACCAGAATATAACCTTAAATTTGAGTCAAAATGGATCCAAAATGGCGGATTATCAAGATTTGAAGATAATTTGAGGACCCTCAAATAGTTATAATTTGAGAAATATGTGTTCACATGATCATTTCATGGCAAGAAATACTACATTTGTGCCAAATTCAACTTCTTAAGTGTTTTTGGAAAGGATAGGGTAGGGGTTTTCAGACTTGGTATTGGGTGTGACCTGTAGTCTTGAACGCTTAAGCAAGGTTATTACTAAATCAAAACAAGCTCCAGTTAAAAACTCAGCTCCAGAAATGCGGCATAGCTGCTTACTTTTTTTTTTTTTAAGGTGGTATTTTTAACCAATGTCGTAAAAACGGAATTTTTCCCACAGTTCACTTCAGATCTTTAATGAAGGGGGGGGGGGCAGGCTTAGTACAGTCTAAGAACACCTCTATCAAAATAGGTCATGTCCTTTCATGTCCACTCGATAGTTCTCATGGGACAAAAATTTGATGTTTTAGGAACCTTCACTCTTTATCGATTATATTGTTAGATGAGTTTAATTTTTGTCTGTACCTTTCAGCGAATTCTAAAATCGAAAAAATTCATTTTCCAGTGCACTTCATGGCCGACAAAAAATATACTATCGGTGATTGCTGGACGCAACTATCATGCATTCTTGATAAATCGGTCAGCTCGGCCTAACGAAGCCATTTGAATTATTCGTTATTTTTGCGGCTTCGCTTATATCGTTTTACGGAGCGTAGTTATTAAAAGGTAAATATCGATGGAGAAAAAAAAAACATTATCTCAGCTAATGTTGTAATCGCAGCGGGCATTAATGGAGGAGGGTACCGTTAGAACGATTTTAATAAAGCCGCCGGTCACAAAGACATTATTCATGGGAGCTCGCAAGATTAAAAGAATCGGTCGCCCGATAATTTAGCTTCGGTAATCGACGGCGGTGTTAAACGAATGATCGCCTGTAGGATCGCGATGCGGGACAATGCATTCGAAGCCGGGGCTGCCGGTCAAAAGTGCAACGTATGCAACGAGTATCGCCACAGTATACCCTTGACGGACCTTCGAAATACCAAATCACAATCACGCCCTATGCTAAAACAATAGCGACACGTACGTACTGGTAATGACCGTTTCTTTCTTCACGGTTCATTTAAAAAGGCTCGCATGTATGGTTGCGTAACGCGAATTAAACCAGACCTATGCACGCACGACCGTCGTAAAATATTTGTCTTCTCGTTCGGCCCGCTAAGTACCTTCAGCTATTTGAATCGAATTACACGTGTGGTAGCGCGTTTGTAACCGACTGGTAGAGGTTATTGTTGCAAAATGCGAGACGAATTAACTAGCCGGCTCGAGTCACCGGATTGAAATGCAGTTCGCCAAAACAAGAAGGTCGTAAGATGAAATTATTAGCCGGTAGATTAGCGATTGGCGGACATGTACGATGGTATTTTCGAGTCGCAGTGTGATGACTATAATCGTACCGTGTACGGGCCCGATGAAGCTATAAAAAATCCACCGAGAAATTGCATCTTATATTGAACGTGATGTGTTTATACGATCTGAGCCGGTTCGTCTGCCAAATTTACATCTACCTATATTATCAAGATGTGCTTGATTTCGTGGCGCGAATAATTGAAAAGCCGATGAAATAATGCGTATTAAATGACTCGAGGTGGGAATGGTGGAATACATTTCTAAATGCTATTAGATATTTTCGCCAATTTTTAAACTGAGCTTATCGATGCAGCGAGAAAATACCCGGAAATGGGCAAGATGAATGGATTAGGTGAAAACGTACGGTATATTTTGATGAGTTCTTCACTATCTAATTTATACTTTCAATTGAATTTTCGCCTCTTTGTAATTTGCAATATGGAACGTAGAGTTGTGTGGATTGAATGTAGACAATTATTATATTTTTAGTCATATTTGGCCCATAAAATGTACAATTTAGGTTCCATAAACATTTTTTATTTATTCTCGAATTGTTGTTTAATAACCAATAATTTTTTTTTCCAACTGTTACCCGTTGATTTTTTTACGATGCCAAAGAAAACTTCCATTTCTTTTTTTTTTTCAATTTTCTTATCTATGATATTTACCTTCAATTTTCACAATTCTTTACACAAAAAAAATTTCTGTCGTTTTTAAATGTGTAGTTTTATTTTAATGATAAAAAAAAATCCGATTGTAACAAATATTCAAAATTAAAAAACACGTTCAAGGATAAAAAAAAAATATTAAAAAAAAAACACAAAATTTTTCAATTAAAAAAACTCAAATCTTAAGAAATTCCAAAATGGAAAATATCTGAGATGAGAAAAATAATGTATCGCCCACTAATAGGAAAAATACAACAAAGATCTGAAACCGTCAAAAAACCCTACAAAATGAAATTCTTCGAAAATAGAATTTTCCTATTTAAAAAAATAAAATAACGAGAAAAACCAAACGTAAAAAACATCCGGCTGTGTAACTTTCTCATTGACCTCTTCCAAAATGATGTGCCTACAATAACCCTGCTTTTCCTCTTTCTCTCCTAAGTCTAACTTAATGCTTCCTTGCCTCTGATCTATGGCACGTAAAAAGGGATGAGTAAGTAAAAAAATGTTAAAAATTATGAATTTATGCTCAAAAAAATGAATAAATGTCCAAAACTGTGTAATTATACAAAAATGAGAATGAAAAATGTCTCGAGTTGGAAAAACCTCGAAAAATACAATAGGAAAATAAAATTCACGATTACGTCAATTTTTATGCACACAATATTTTATTCATTATCGTCAGTAGGTATCTAGGTAATGATGTGTGATACTTACAAATCTTGTGGAAGTATTTAGCGATAATAAATCTCCCCCCCCCTTCATTAAACCTCTTCCTTAGGACTGGTGATCAGGAGGGAGAGAGGGGGAAGATTGTCCCTGAGCTATGGTTCTAAGGAGAACCGATAATCAAAATTTTAAGTTTTAAAAAAATGTTCAGTTCCTATCAGATTTTTTTTTTAATTTTCGTAATATTTTTTTCAAATTTAAAAAGCAGAAGCAGTTGTTGCTATCACTCACCCTTCCCTTTCCTGAACTAGGTAGGTCTTATGAGAAGTCTGGAATTATAAGAAAAGTCGTAAAAAACAAAATCATCCAAAAATAAAAAAATCACTGAAATCCACAATAAATTATTGTTTCAAAAAAGAAAAAAAGTGTATTAAAGACTAGAAAAAAAAAAGGAAAAAAGAAATTAAATGACGAAATGTCTAAAAATTAAACTTTTTCAAGATTTTGGAAAAGTGAAAACCTAAATTTACAAACATAAATTTTTATAACTTGAAAAATAATAATCAAATAACATCAATAATATGCTCAAAAAATGCTAGCTCTCTAGATTAAAATCAACTATCAAAATATGGGCTCAAATTAAATAAAAATTTGCGATTTCTTCAAAAACTACAAAACAATTTTTTTAAGAAAATGATTTTTTACGGGGCGAGGGGGGATGGGAATTATCATTTTTTACCTCCTTGATAGAAAAAAAATATATATATAAATTTTTACAAAAATATTTGGAATTCTCAAATTTTTTTTTTAAATTCTGCTATACTCGAATATGTAAGTCAATTTTCCCAATTTGTCGCGTTATTCTCTAATATTGCTAATGAAGCAATAAATCTTACGTCTTCCCTTCAATATGGCGAAAAATGATGCTATATATATATATATTATATATACTGTGTGTCCGATTGAACCACATACAGTCAAAAGACCAAATCGCTTTTCGATCATATAAAATGTTGGTAACACTGATTTCTATTTTCACAACCAATCACAAAGTATTTATAGCCAGTGATGTAAGATGAAAGTATTTTAAAAGTATCATAAAGAAGTTTTTGATGCTTTGCCTGTATGGGGTTCAACTAGACGCACAGTATATTTTTGGAATCGAGGAGACAAACTACAATTAGTATTTTGCAATAAAATTTTATTTATTTCAAAGAAAAAACATTTAAAAAAAATCTAAGCCATTATGGGAACAATAAATATCGACTTGGAGTGCTAAAATTTAATGTACTTTGACAAATTATATCACTCCAATGCTCCCGATTTTCGATAAAATACCAAAACTCATCTACTCCAAGTTTTACTCTTCCCATCTACACTTCTTGAAATCATACAAAAGTTTGACAGCTATGAAATTTTAGTATGTTATTTAAGGTATGATCAAGGTGTGTAACAAACTCAAAAATCGACAAATATCGACTTCTCCTATTACTAATTTACCCTTCCCCTCCTTATGAGAGACCAATTTCATTTCACCTAAAGATGTTCATCTTTTTGGAAAAATTGATGCTGATAAACGTAACTGAACAATACATTAATTCAATTCATCCATTTTAATAGTTATTAATAGCCAAGAATCCATTGGCAGCGTTACCCCATAAAAAAGAGGAAATATGTGAATTACTGGAACGGAACCAAAACCTTTATCATTTCAAAACAAATACTTAGGAAAACGACCCAAATTCATTTAATTTTGAAAAATCTCGACTTAATGATTTTAGGGTAAATTTCTCGAATTTCTCAACCGAAAAATGAAATTTCGACTTTTTTCCGCTTTCTAAACCTGTTAGCCAACTTCGGGATACATTCAAAAAATTTCCTAAAAATTGAATTTTTCTAGTGATTTTTAACGAATAGTGAAGTTCACTTCAGATTTTTCATGTTGGAGTGATGCTTTATTGATCAGTGATCACTGTGGAGTTGAAGGTATTGCAACGTCTGAGATCCCTTCCATCCAAAAATCAATGTCCCTAAGCTCACGAAGAATGTCTCATGAGATCAAATTTTGATGCTTAATGAGTCTACTACATTTAATTAGTCATCTTTGGAGTTGAAAATTTGAATATTTCAACTTAAGGCTTCGGTGAGTGTATTTTTAACACATTCCTTTCAGCCACCTCAAAACTTACGGTGAACGGATATTACGGACAGAAATTAAACTCTAACCGCTGTAAGTGTATTTTACAGATACTTCAAACGCCCTATTCTTCCAACATCTACCCCTTTTGATAAGTACCTCGGTGATAGATAAAGAAACCGAATACACTGATGAATCTACCTTCCTGGTGTCGAGTTCCGATCGAAACAAGCTGCCTATCTATCAATACTATACGTATATTGGTATCGTTGATGACGTATTCTACACCGATGGAGGTTGACATTGATTTTAATACGAGCAGATGATTCGAATACAACAATGTATTTACACGTATGAAATGATACTTCATAGTGTCAATTTGTCAATGACTATGTGATGTGCTGTATCGTGTCTAGTGTATCACGGATGTTTACTTTGCGTGGATACTAATACGAGAGTAACATTATTCACACCCAGTAGCGTCATCAGCGTTTCCTTCGCTTAGAAAAGCAATCAAAATAACCGAGCTAAATGGTTCGAAAGAAATCTCGTTCAGTGAAGGAGCTGACATGACCTTGAAAACTATTTTCATTGAGAAAATCCGTTCGATCTACCTTATTCAAAGTCTCATTGGTGATTAAAAGAAATACTTGTGAATTCCATCGAGCTTAGATACTGAAAAAGATGAAGCGACCTTGAAAAATATCGAAACTAGTTGAGAGAAAATCTCTAAATACTATTCCACCTAATTTCTGCATTATTAATCCGATCGATTGAAATTTTTGCACAATTCATTCTCAAGGTCATTTGGAAACTTGCCTATCACTAAAATTGAAGGGACTAAGATGACCTTGAAACACATATTCATGAATGGAACTACCATTTTTTTAGAGTTGGGGGAGAGGGAGGGGAATTCACTTAATACTGATCTAAAAAGACCATAAGTAAAATTTTCCTATCGTAGATAATGAAAACACTGAAATAAAATGAAAAGACCCTTCGAGAAATTTATACACTTTTTTTTTTTTTTAATTCTCTCAACACACTGTTCTTCTGGCCTAAGCGGCAGTTCATACTACACAGCAAGAAGAAACTAAAACCAAAACCTATTCATAAAATGTTACAGATCGCTAATAAGGGGATTGAAATGACCTTGAAAATAATATTCAAATATCACAAAAAGCTAAATGACCTTGAAAAATATTCCTAGATTTTTTTGAATTTGCTCAAGATTATTGACAAAATATTGCGTATCGTTGATTTTGAAAGGGTTGAGATGGGCTCGAAACGCATATCTAAGCATTGTAATATTTTTTTTTTGGAAAAGTTTATACTCATGTTTACCTATTACCAATATCGAAGGTGATAAAAATGACCTTGAACACATTTTAATTTGAAAATAAAATCATAAATTTTTTAAATATTCCCAAAATTCTTGATTCACAATTTTTGTCTGGTATTGATACTGAAGTGGCAGTAATGACCTTGAAAAAAATTACTGAAGCCAATGGCAAAGTTTACCTATCTTTTGAATTGAAAGCGTACTGGTGGTTTGATTTTGAAAGTGGTATTTCAAATTTAGGAACAAGACAAACTGTAATTTGAAGTGAAAATTTTTGTCAATGTGACCATAACCCTTGATTTTTTTCAAATTTATTTCAAAAACAATGGAGATAGAATTTTTTTTTTCCAATTTTTCAAATTAATTTTTTCATTTATTTATTATTTTAATGTCAAAATATCTCATTTCATCATTTGCCAAGTCACAATTTCGGACCACCTCCTAACCAAAAATTGCAGCAACGAATATTAAAATTTAATATATGCCTTTAGTTGTAGCGTTTATATGTTGTAACTTACGTGTTATAATTTTGTAATAAATTTTGATTTCATGATTATATTTTATTGTTTTTTTATTTATTAAATTTATTATGAAATAGATTATCTTAGGCACCTTCATTTTGAACTACAAATTTCATTAAAAAATCATAATATATACTCAAGAGTCAAGACTTAATCCATCGAAGACAATTGTTGTCAGTGTTGTCATACAGTAAATGAAATGAAGTAACAAATGAAATATAATTTATTTACAACGCGTAATGGAATATAAAAAATAATCAAATCAGCTTTGATAATTTTTCAAATCATTTTTTCATCGAAATTCTTTCAGAATTTACGATATAATTTTTAATAAAACGTTATTCATTTTTTACATTTCTGTAAAAATTATAACAGCAGAATTTTTCTGTAGTTCCTTAAGCACTATGGATAGGCAAAATTTATACACAACCTTTTCTAAATGATAATGCTGATAAAAAGTAAGTAATTTAGTTGCTGGAAAATCGAATTTTTCATTTTTGCTCTGTACCAGAGAACATTTTTTGAAATGTTCTTTACCCCTTCAATACAGAAGGTAGGCAATATTTTCATTTATTTTTTCGCAGCCAAAAAATTTCGCAAAAAATTAAATTTCAAAATCTCTCAAAGATTCAGAAAAAAATCTACAAATTTCCTTTACTTCAAATTACCAATAGTCCACCTCACTTACATTGGTCACTCATAAAATCGCTTTCCGTATAACTTCTCGGTCATTTTTCTCGAAAACATTTACAGCAAAAAATTATCAATATAATTTACCATCGGAGTATTTTTCAACATCGTACGTCGCCCTCTTTCCCCTCGCAGCTCATCACATTATCATACCAATTTCTCGCAATTACGAATAAATAATCGCCTATCTGCGTTTGGCGAGCGTTAATTTCCATAACATCGGTACGTACGTTGCACCGTGTTAAGAAAAAACTCTACGTGCCCACGATAATTACGCGTTCCATCGTCTCGTATCGCCTCCAATAGCGTGCACATTTCGCACACAACCATCGATCGGACTCCCATTACCTTTCTCGCTAATTACAATATTCACCGTCCATGTGTTGACTGCGTACACTCCATAGGAGGCGTAATAAGCGCGTACGTCCCGCTTATCGGCTAATTATTTCCAGTTAATTATGCCGCCGATGAATATCAATTACGAAAGCGGCAGTTATTCTCCAAGTATCCGCATCAGCGCGTCGCCGCGTCTACGAATGCACATGACATAGAACGTTTCGTTTCCGTTCGCTCACATAGGTAACATGTGCCCAACACTCTCGCCTCGAACATCTGATGGCACTTGGCAGACCCTTCACGGTAATCTTACCGCAGACAAGGTATTTCAGCTATGCGCAAGAGTATTCGATAGCGCATCATCCATCAGCTGTTGTTACACAACCGAGATTATTTTTAGAATATTTTCTCACTAAACATGGAAACGACGAGGACACACCTTCAGGTGCAATTAGAGTACGCGAATGATGTTGATATTGTTCGATTCATGATTTACGACTCGACCAACCTATCAGTTGTCGTAAATCATCTGAAGGGTTTAACACTTCTACTGAAATTAGCGGCTTTGAAAAACTCACACTCCAAATGTAAGAATGTTTTGTAATTACATCAATGACTCTTTTAGCCGAATTTGCGAAGGATATGAAAATTATTACAGTGTATATAGTTGCAAAAAGGGTGAAGGCAGGGGGTATATCGTACATTTACGTTACAGACCATTTGTAACTGATTGCTTAATGTACAACAGACACCATGAAGAGTCTCAATCAGTTCAAATTTGATGAGTAGACAATTTTAACACGACTGTTGATTCCGGAGGGGATACAAGAGGGGCAAGGGGAGGGGGAGGACACTTCTCAAAATATGACGAGATAATGGAACACGAAAATATTTTAATATCGGATTCTACGTGCGATAAAGTGAGTTGAGGACACAAAAACATATAAACTTTCACTCCCATAGTTATTTAGAGGATATTTCGAGCCATAACATCTCTTCATTTTCTATTAACTCTTCATTAAACCAACTTCCATAGTTTAAATATCGTGTCTAAAGTTAGTTAGCAACTAAAATAAAACCCCCTCAAGATTGATTCAATGTGGACTAAAATGAAGATACTCAAATTTTTAGGGCGGTTTGAGAATCTCAAATAGCTAAAATCTGATCAATACGGACTCGTATGATTTATACGATCAAAAACTTCAAATTTTCACAATATCAATTTTTTCAGTGATTTTAGAAAGGAGATGGTGTGAAAGGGAGGGGGGAACTTACCTCTCAAAATATGATATGAGTGGTCGAAAAATTGAGAAAACCTGCTCACTAGCTCATAACTAGGATCAAGCAAGTCGAAGATAACATTTTTAAATTTTCACCGAAAAAATGGATTTGGAGCTCAGTACAGGACAAACGAGCTTTTTGAGAGTATTTCGAGTGAAAAAAATCTTCAACTCTTCCATATTTTCTCAACAAACGAACTTGAAAAATTCAATATTTGGCACTTAAAAGTTACTCGGTAACCAAAATAAAACCCTTTAAGATGGAGCTGAAATGATCCAAAAGTAAAACATGACTCTAATGTAATGGACAGTTCGAAGACACCTAAATGGCTTAAATTTAATGAGCATGCTTCATATAATATTCAAGAAAAAATAAATTCACACAATCCATACTTCCTTTATGGGAAAGGAGTTATTAGTGATACAGACGGGGGGGGGGGCGCCATCTCGAAAAGGGTACTTGGATAGTTGAATAAGTGAAAATAATTGATTATCAAGTTTTACGATAAAGTGAGTTGAGGACATCCACACATCCAAATTTTGGTTTTAAAAGTGCAATTAGAAAAAAAATTATGAGCTCAGGAGAAAAAGAAATTGATCAAATTTCATCAAAAAAATCACCAGAATGTGATGTGATAAAATTTTATCAAATATAATGAAATTCGATTTAATTTAATCAAAACATATTTGCATGAAAAATTAAATTTAATCAAATTCAATGAAATTGGATAAAATAAAATTCAATTTGATCGGATTACATAGATTCCATTTCATCAAATCCCGAGAAAAAAGTTTAGATAAAATTTGATAAAAAATAAAGATACGATTTGATCAAGAATTTGTCTCTATCAAATTTTATCAAATTTGATCAACTTTGATATATTTATATAACATCATACACAAATATTCCAATTCTTGTTATAACTTTATAAAGTTGTGCTTTTCAACTCTTTTCACGCGCAAAATAATTTTTTCTCAATGCGTTGGGATAAATTTAAAAAATTTGACACGAAAAAAATTATAAAATTTTATGTCCCTGCGGGGACTTGAACCCTCAACCTCTGCGTGTAGTAACTTCAGCCCTACCACTACACCATCACGCTTCCTTAAGGAAATAGCCGTGTTTCAAGTATTCATATACATACATTATTGATTAGATTTGGACTTAGAAAAAATCCAGCATGGAACAATTTCTAAAAGGGCAAAAATGATGTTAAAAAATGACAAATTGGTCAATTTTTGGTCGAGTACAATGTGTATTTCGACACATATTGCACGGCTCTGATCTAAGTATTTTTCATCACTTTGAAAATGTTCTATATATTTCCGAGAAAAAAATTTGATAAAATTTGATCAAAAATCAGATTAGATTTTATCTAATTATATAAAACTTTACCAGATTTGATCTAACTTGCTTCCATAATTAGCTGTGCATTGATAAAATTAGATAAAGCTTGATCAAATTCGATCAACTCATTTTATTAAATTACACATAGTAATATCCAATTAGATCAAATCATATATTATAAAAAATTAAAAATAATGATTTTAACACAAGTTAACCAAATGAGATGAAATTAGGTATAATTTGATCAAAAAGTTAGATCGAATTTATCTTTTTTTTATCAAGTTATGCATACTTATATCAAACAGTTTTATCGAGTGATAAACAATTTGATCTAATTGGATAAAACTATATGTAATTTAATAAAATGAGTTGATCGAATTTGATCAAGCTTTATCTAATTTTATCAATGCACAGCTAATTACATAAGCAAGTTAGATCAAATCTGATAAAGTTTTATATAAGTAGATAAAATTTTATCTGATTTTTGATCAAATTTTATCAAATTTAATGATGAATTGATCAAATTTGATCTAAACTTTTTTCTCGGGATTTGATAACTTTTATATCTAATTTTCATCGGAATGTATCAAATTTTGTCAAATTTGATCAACTTTGATGATATTATATCAAATTATATCTGGTTAATTTGATGAAAAATATCATCAAATTTTATCATATTCCATGAACTTTGATCACATTTCATCTATTTATGTATTGTAGGGATGACAAAAGGTCGTACATTTATTTGATCAAACTGTATCAAAATGATGACCAGATATAATTCAATAAAATCTGATCACATCAGATCTCATTTGATCAAATTATATCTGGTCATCATTTTCATAAAGTTTGATATCATTTGATCAAATATTGAATTTTTTTGATATTTTATCAAATTTGATCAAAATTTAGCAAATATAATGTGATGGCATTTTATCAAATTTTATCAAGAAATAGAACAGACATAATTTGACATAATCTGATTCCAGTTTATCAAATTAGATGTAACCTCAACAAATTTGATGAAGTAAAATCTAAGGTGATCAAATCTGATCCGAAAAGTATTGCATATCATTTGATTGAATTTTATCAAATTTAATCTTAACATGCTGAAAAGATTTGATCAAATTAGATTGAATTTCACAAACTGTTATCAAATAATATGCGATCATTTTTTCGATCAAATTTGATCAATTCTTTTTTCTGTGAGGAAAAACCAGTTGTTTTTCAAGAGGATATCAATTTGTGAAATTTCTTGGTACATTCTGATCTCCTCACCAAATAAATTAGGAAATGGGAACAAAAATGAAATCATTACAGTTTCAATCAAAAGTTACCCAAAATGGAGTATGATATAAATTTTAAGGATGGCTTGAGGAATTCAAAATTGATCAAATTTTATAAGTACAGATTCATATAATTTCTACTATCAAGAACTCCAAATTTTCATGATTTCAGACATAAAACCTAACCTACTTGAGTTCTCTATCACACTATATTAACATAAGTTACCAGCTACTGAAAAAATTCGACTCCACTAAGATGGCACAACTGTTCACATATTTTTCAGCAAAATGATACCTACCTTTCAGCCCAAGAAGAGTACGTTCTCATCAAACGTTCGGCTAGATGAGTCCCTCTCAGCCAATCAATCCGGGGCAGCTAGAAATTTGAAACAACGCAATAGCCTTCGCCACCATACTCATCCACACCGAATCGATAACACGGCAACCGGATACGAATATCCTGTTTCAGTTTCAAAACTATCAACGCGACAATACGAAGCGATACCGATGCAGCCGTCAATGCCACCGAAAACGCATAATATCTGTTGCAATATTGATACGACCTTTACATAACACCACGAGACGTAGAAAGTTTACCAAATAAATTAAACTACTCGACAGATTACAGATCAAACGCAGTCCGCCACGTCCAGTCCAAGTTCACACAATAATTCGTACGTTTTACCGAATTAGTAATTCGTTATCTACGCCTTTCGAACGGTACAATTTACTACTATGGCGAAATTTTCACAACGAAACTATCATTATATTGCGTACGTTAAGCATCGCGGCTATCATTAATACAATTATTTTCTTTATTTCATTTTCGTCTCGTATAACACGCCGATCATCGTATACAATACGATTACGAATCGTTAACTTCGCTATCACAGATAGCACGCGCCGTTGAGCGCAAATTCGGTGTAGAAATTTTTGTTTTTTAAATAAATACGTACGCGAAATCCGCCGCTACTCATCGTCCTCGCATGTTAAACTAATTAACAACAAACATACGCTACTCATCGTCCTCGCATGTTAAACTAATTAACAACAAACATACGCTAATTACTTTTGGTCGTTAATTAAAGAAAGTCTTCGAATGTGACACCACAGGAGATACCAGTGAGAAGAAGAGGGAATAAGGAGAGCGTATGATTCGATCATTTTCTCGTATTATATATAGAGATGAGCAAACAACGCATCCGCTTCAAGTACTACACATTTTCTATAGATAGCGTGACGCATCATAGCTCCATCTAATACTTCTCATTATCAAAATTTCGAATGAAGCGAAACATTTTCATATCAAATGGGTAATACCTATTTGTAGGGTTCAAGGAAAAAATGAACTGATCAAATTTCATCGATCTGGATCAAATTTGATGAAATTAGATTGCATTTCATTAAATTTGACCAGAAAAATGAACCGATACAATTTGATTAAATTTCATCAAATCTGGTTTGACCCATTCCATTTGTATTTGGGGCGAGACCCGCTGAAATATAAACAAAAAAACGCCAAAAGTATGACATTAAATTTGGTCAAAATTTATTAAATTTTAAAAATTCATTATTTCATCTAATTACATCAAACTTTACCAACCTTTATCAAAAAGATGATCAAATACAATTTTCCTGATGAGATTTCATCAAATTACATCTAGTTATCCTTTTGATATAATTGAATCAAATTTTTTTTTCATAGGTAAAAAAAAATGGAATTCATCACATTTCATCTATTTTGATCAAATCATATTACCATGAGAGGATCAAATTTGTGAAATTTGATAAAATGAAATGCAATAATTTGATCAGATTAGATCATATTTCATCAAATTATATCAGATTACATCCGGACAAAATATCATCAAGTTTTATCACATTTGATGAATTTTAATCAAATTTGACTTATTCTTTTTTTTCCTGAGTACTTAATCAACAAATTGTCCATGTATAATTTGATATATATTCTGATCCAAGTTGATCAAAAAGGTATAGGGTTCGATTTGACTCAATTTTATCAAATTTGATCATCATAAGGTATAATATGATTAAATCAAATTTATTGAATTATTGGATCAAATGAAATAATTTTTTTTAAAATTAAATCTACAGATTCTATTTCATCAAATTTGATACTTTTATATCAAATTTTATCATATATTTGATGAATTTTATCAAATATGATCAATTCCTTTTTTTTTTTGGACAGATCTGATGAAAAAGGTATTGGATTTTATTTGATTCAATTTAATCAACTTTGATGAAATTCTTGATAACATTTTATCACATTAAATCATTTCTTTTTTTATCTTTTTTTTTTTTTTTTTTTTATTATATCTATTCAATTTAGATTCCATTTCATCAAATTTGATAACTTCTTAGGAAAGAAAGAATTGATTAAATTTGTTTAAAAAATGACCAAACATAATTAAATAAAATTGTTATCAAATTTGATCAAATCATAAGTAGTACATAGCATGTGACGATCAAATTTGATATTTGATAACGTCTAAGGAGAAAAAGAATTGATCAAATTCGTTCGAAAAATGATAAGATAGGATGTGGTTGCTTATTGTTATTAATGGAGCCTAGCAAGAGTTGTAGAGTGTTCAACATGGACTCTGAAGAAGACAACTTACTCTCTGCAGTCAAGTGCTGAATTACTGGGCTAAGGAGCAGCCGAGTTGAGAACTGAACGAAGTTTATTTATTAATGGATTGTTTTACTCCTGAAGCTGTCAAGATGAGCGAATTGAAATTTTATAAATTGTAAGTCTGATGTAGGAGTAGGAATACGTGGAACAGGAAAACACATTGAGCCCTCTTTGATGGCGGTATCCGCTAGAGTGTGACTATGTATACCTATATGAGAGATAATCAAGCTCTTGATACTGAACAAGAAGAGAAAATAAGAGCATCATCTAAGTACTGATCCAAAATCGCACCAAGTCAAATCTCAAATTTACGATGCTTATCCATCACTGAGGTCGTTTCTCTTTCCATCATTTCAGAACTGTCCCTTTTTTTTTTTTTTAGAAAATCTTCTAGAAACTGCGATACCGGAAAAGTACGAGACCAAAATGATAAAGACCAGTTGCAATCGTAAAAATTCTCCAACTTCTACGAATACCTTTCGATGGTATTTTGACCAGTGAAACTGTTCACTGATTCATTTCCTTTTCATATCACCCGTTACAATTACACTTTTGACTACCGGTACCTAAATGCGTACATAAATCTATACCGCGTTCTTTACATTCAACAAGTCGTAAACACTCCGACTACCGTTACACATAGTGTTCAAAACAGCGTAACCAGACGTACGAATCGCGAATCGAAATCAGTACACGGTACGATGATCGGCGATACACCAAAGTGAAACACTTTAAGCTCGATGGAATATGGAAATTCAGATTCAATACCAACGGTGAAAATTTTCACCTTCAGATAATCGAATTATCAGATGGTGAAAAACTTCACGGCTTCGCATCCCGTTGGCCAATACGTACGTCTGCGTGTACTACCGTCTACTGTAATGATGTAGACAGACATTACACGCTTGTTAGCGGCCTCTTGCATACATGTACACGACGACGACCGCGCGACGCCGTCAGAAATGTTGGGCGACTCGCGAGACGTACATATGCTACGTGTATATCAGTGAAAGTGATAACCGAGCCGATAAAAGCACGCGACAACCAGACAAGGCGACAATGAATACGCCATCGTCTGCATACACTTTTTACCTCTAATTACCATATAAACGCAAATGAAATTTAAATCGTTATAGATACTTTCTAGATTCCAGTAGGAAGCGAACGCGGAAATACGCCTCTGCAAATCTATTTCCTTCTCAATTCCTTTCTACCATTTCATGTCGTTCATAAATCATCCATATAGTAGCGGAAAACTATCCCATCTTGACGAAAAGCAAAGGCCATCCGCGTTTTCATCTCCTCAAGAATCATCCGAAAAATAGAAGGTAAAAGTTAACCCCTCGAGGTGCACGGTGGTCGATATATGCGGTGTCACGAATTTAGGTAATAGGTCACGATTTTTCTCGCTATTTTATTATTACGATACGCTTTAGTCGTCTCTTCCGCCACCGCGCCGTACACCTACTAAGACCATTTGCATTTGAAAGTTATTCATCTGCGTGAATCCATTTGACCGGAATCAACGA